>BSBK01013032.1:0-114009 GCA_027943335.1 Chamaecyparis obtusa | reverse complement strand
GACCTCATCCAGGGCCTCTAAAGCCTTCAAAACTGAGTTCAAAGTTTTTGTACCCTACTACCAATATCGAAAATCTTCAATATCTTCAAAACTAGACCTGATCTAGCCATGAAACTTTGCTGGCAGGCTGATATGACTGAGATGAACCTCCACATGTAAAATCAGAACATTCTGAGATCATAAGGCCAACTTACTAAAAATAGCAAGTTTCCATAAATAGCAGCTCTGCACAAGATAGCCCCTATTGAATACAAAAATAGAAATATTTTTGGGTGATGCAAGATTTCCCTTACACCTAGGATGCTCCTACATCAGACACCTAGGGTAATTTGAGAAGTGACCCTATCATGACTCAGGTGTGCAGAGGAAAACCAAGACGGTTAACCTCCTCCTTTGTTAGCCATGATGAATCTTCAATAGGTCATCCTTTCCATTTGACCAAATACTCTTCATATGTCTTGTTCCTTGTGCTTCTATCAACATGACTGTCCAGTATGTCTTCAATCTCCTTGATATCTAAACTGGTTGCTGGAATACTCCACTGTGCTGCTGCAACCTCATCTTCAACACCTCCTTCATGATACTCTATCAAATCTTAAATGTTAAATACTGGTGAAATATTCAGCTCAGTAGGCAATTCTACCTCATATGCATTTCCTGAATCATGCTTCTTCAGTATTATACATAGTCCAAACTTCTTCATTTTTAACTTTTTATATGTACCAACCGGAAATCACTCCTTCCGTAAATGAACCATGACTTCATCTCCAACCTAAAATTCCTTATGCCTCCTTTTCTCATCTGCCTTAGCCTTATACTGTGCATTCATCTTGGTAATATGCTTCCTCACCTCCTCATGGATGTTCTTCAAGTGTTCTGTAAAATCCTCAGCTTCAACACTACTTATTTCTCCTTTATCTATCTTTCTCAACTCAGATGCATTTCTTGGACTACTTCCATATACGATCTGGAATGGTGATTTACCAGTGCTCCAGTTGACAGAATTATTGTATGCAAATTTTGCCTGTGGTAAAATAAAATCCCATCATGTTGGCTTATCTCCAACCAAACATCTCAGCAAATTTCTCAAACTCGTATTCACCACCTCTGTCTGTCCATCAGTCTGTGGATGATGTGATGAACTGAACTTCAAATTTGTCTTCAACTTCTTCCACAATGTACACCAAAAATATCCAACAAACTTAGTTTCTCTATCTGAAACTATGGTCTTTGGCAAACCATGTAGTCTCACTACTTCTCTGAAAAACAATTTTGCTACATGAAAAGCATCATTAGTCTTCTTGTAGGGAATGAAATGTGCCATCTTTGAAAATCTATCAACTACTAAAAAAATTGAATCATGTCTCCATTGTGTCCTCGGTAAACCAAGAACAAAGTCCATATTGATATCCTCCCAAGGCTTCTCTGTTATAGGTAATGGTTGATACAACCTTGTATTCTGCTTCACTCCTTTCGCTATCTGACATACTCTGCAACTCTATACAAACTTCTTCACATCTTGCTATAATTGTGGCCAATAATAATTCTCACCAACCAAAGCAAGGGTTTTATCGTGACCAAAATATCCAACCAATCCTCCACTATGCTTCTTTTTGATGAGATTCTCCCTCATAGAACTTCTTGGAATACACAACTGACTCCTTCTGAATAGCATATCATCCTGGATGATGAAATCCAGCCATTTCATCCTATCTAGATTAACAAGCTCTTTACAAGCTTTCCAAGCTCCACCAAAATCAGGATCCTCTGGATACAAATTCTTGAGTTCCTTGAACCCAACCACCTCAATCTGCATCTCTGTCAGCAATAGTTGCCTTTTGCTAAGAGCATCAGCAACCCTGTTAGACTTTCCACTTCTATGTTTCAAAACAAATGTATAACTCTGCAAAAACTCAACCCATTTCAAATGTCTTTGATTCAACATTCCTTGACTATTCAAATATTGCAAGGCTTGATGATCAGTATACAAAACAAACTCCTTAGGAAGCAGATAATGTCTCCACTTCTTTAATGCTTGAACTATAGCATAAAATTTTTGATCATAAATAGAATACTTCCTCTTGGCATCATTTAACTTCTCACTGAAATAAGCAACGGGTTTACCTTCTTGGCTCATAACAACTCCTATTGTAGTACCACTAGCATCACAATCTACTTAAAACACCTTAATAAAATTTGGAAGTGCTAAACTAGGTTGTTCTATAACTTTTTATTTCAACAATTGAAAACTCTTTTCTGCCCCATTAGTCCACTTAAACTTTTTCTATCCCCTCTCATTGTTTCAGTCAAGGATCCACAAATACTGCTAAAATTTCTGATAAACTTTCTGTAAAAGCTAGCCAAACCATGAAAAGATCTTACCTTAGTAGCACTCCTTGGAGTAGGCCATTCAAGGATAGCCTATACCTTCTCTGGGTCCATTTTTAGACCTTTTGCTGAAACTACAAATCCCAAATACACTAACTCTTTCTTCACAAAACAACACTTCTTCAAATTAATCAACAATTTCTCATCTCATAGTTTTTCAAACACCATATGAATATGCAAAATATGTTCCTCAAATGTCTTGCTAAAGATCAAAATATCATCTAGGTAAACAATGACAAACTTACCTAGAAATTCTTTCAGAACCTCATTCATGAGCCACATAAAAGTGCTTGGCACATTGGTTAGCGCAAAAGACATGACTAACCACTCATACAGTCCTTCCTTTGTCTTGAAGGCAATCTCTCATTCATCTCCTTCTCTGATCTGAATCTGGTGATATCCACTCTTCAGATCTATCTTTGAAAAATACATAGCTCTACTCAAACAGTCCATAATATCATGCATTCATGGCAATGAAAACCTATACTTGATTGTGATCTTGTTTATTGCTCTGGAATCTATACACATCCTCACTTCTCCATTCTTCTTTGGTGCTAATACTGCTGGTACAACACATGGACTCAGGCTCTTTTGAATCAATCCCTTTTGTAACAACTCATGTACTTGTCTATTCAACTCTTCAATTTTTACTGGTGTCATTCTGTGTGCTACCTTGTTTGACAAACTGGCTCCTGGAATCAAATCCATCTGATGACTGATCTTCCTTATTGGTGGTAATCCATTAGGTACATTATCAGATACAATATCCTGAAACTCATTCAACAAATTTGCAACCTCTACAGGTACATCCTCTACTTCTTTACTAG
Source organism: Chamaecyparis obtusa (assembly GCA_027943335.1). Lineage (NCBI taxonomy): Eukaryota > Viridiplantae > Streptophyta > Pinopsida > Cupressales > Cupressaceae > Chamaecyparis > Chamaecyparis obtusa. The sequence goes on along the minus strand of BSBK01013032.1, from coordinate 110,794 downwards.
CTTTTGGAATTAAAGAAAAACACACATGCTCATGCCTCATACCATCTAGGAATTTTCTTCCATCAACAAATGTTATTCTTGCATTACCACATACCTTTTATTCAGTCTCCTTTAATGGCTTTAGCTTATGTTGCACTCCATCCTTTGTTAGGGAATAGGTATCCACACGACCATCATGTATAGAACATCTATGAAACTACCATGGTCTACCCAACAATATATGACATGCATCCATAGAGATGATATCACCTAGTACCTCATCTTGGTACCTGCATATCTTGAACTTTACCAGGCACCGTTCACTAACCATGACCTTGTGGTCATCTTCCACCCAGGAAATCCGATATGGATGTGGGTGTTTTTGTCTCTTGAGCTTCAACTTTGTCACCATCTCTTCTAACACCAAATTGTCAGTGCTTCCACTATCGATAATCACATCACAGCATTTACCCTCACACTTGCATCTAGTGTGAAATAGGCTCCTCCTTTGTTCAGGTTCATTCTCACCACTCAACAAGACTCTTTTGTTAATTAACATTTCTCCTCTTTGAACATATTTAGAATTTGATGATCTGACATCTTCATCTACATGCGCAACTCTAGCTTGGCCTTCATTCCTCCTATCTATCCTTCTCTGGCATTGAGGATATTCAAATGCCCTATGACCTTCTTCTCCATAGTGAAAACATGTTCCATGGAAGCCTCCTCTTCCTGAACCTTGTCCTCTTCCTCTTCCTCTCTGATCTCTATTATTCTGATTTTGGAAACGATTGGAATTGTTTCCTCTCTAATTCTGGCTACTACTGGCCTCATCCTTCTTTTTCGGATCTTCATTTCGGCCACCATATGACCGTCCACCAGATCTTCCACCATGACCTCTCCCATTTTGTCTGCTCTCAAACTTCTTATTTATCTTTTCCTCTACTTTTAGGGCAAATTGGTATGCCTCCTCAATACTGTTCATTCAAACTAGATTTAACTCCTCCTCAATGCTTGGCCTTAACCTATTAAGGTATTCGGCAACTTTCTCCTTATCAGCTTCGGCATGACCTGTTCTAATGAGGAGTTGATAGAACTCCTTTGTATACTCTTGAACAGATCTTCCCACTTGCTTCAAACTTTGCATTTTCTTTAGTAGGTCAAGCTCATAATCAACAGGAATGAACTGTTGCTTCAATTTATCCACCATCTGATCTCATCTTGTGATTTTATCTTTGCCTCTTCTATTTCGCTCCAATTGAATTTTTTGCCACCAGATCTTCACATGACCTTTCAGTCTGGCCTTTGCAAATTTGACCCTATCAGGATCCTCAACATCTTCATACTCAAAATATTCCTCACATTCATTGATCTAGTTGATCAATTCCTCTGGGTTAAGATTTCCAAAAAATGTAGGAACCTCAATCTTAGGTCTTTTCCCAATCTTGGAAATCGCCCGAAAAAGTCTTGCTTCCTCCTGGTTCATGATTTCAGCTTCTCCTTCTTGATATTCTTCTTCGGCTTCATCCTCACTTTCATCTCTGACATTAAAATTCATTCCTCTATGAATTTCTTCTTGCAGTGCTTGCACTTGTCTTTGCGGCTCTCTAACCTCAGGTGTTACAACACTAGCTCTTCCGCCACATTCTCTTCATGGAGGCATTTTTGCGATGCGCACTGAAACCCTAACCATGGTCCTGGTGCAAACTACCTCATAGTCAGTGATCTATTTACACACTCAAGAACAACCTAGCTCTTATACCACTTGATGAAGGGTGCTCCCCTTAGTACCACAAACACATAATAGAAATAGAGAAACAACAACAATAATATGCAAGAACAGAAAATTGGCTTCTTATTATCTCCACAAATGTGGAATTACAAACTTTCAGAATTACAATATGCAAAACCACATGGGCATTCCCTTACAATATTCTATAGGAAAAATCCTCGAATCAATACCCAGATCTACTACCCAGAACTGCCCTAGACAACACTATGGGCCTTCTTTATATAGGCAATTTCCACCGCCCAAGAAGGTTCTGAAAATTTAGCCCTGAGGGCCAACCCAACTTAGAATTATTTTATTTTTCAATTTATTACATCAAATTCGGCTCAAAATAACTTTTGAAACCCGAACAGAAATTTTGAAAGAAAATTATTTTCTGCCATTTCAGGTGGCCTAACTTCCGGAGACCATAAGTCATCACTAGTTGACCCGATTGACTATTATAACCCCATTTTGGAAATGCCACAAAGCGCTCTACAAGCTTGACCATTTGTGCTTGTCACCCAGTTTTTTGACCTCATTTGGGGCCTCTAAAGCCTTCAAAACTGAGTTCAAAGTTTTTGTACCCTACTGCCAATACTGAAAATCTTCAATATCTTCAAAACTAGACCTGATCTAGCCATGAAACTTTGCTGGCAGGCTATTAGGACTGAGATGAACCTCCACATGTAAAATCAGAATATTCTGAGATCGTAAGGCCAACTTACTAAAAATAGCAAGTTTCCATAAATAGCAGCTCTGCACAAGATAGCCCCTATTGAATACAAAAACAAAAATATTTTTGAGTGATGCAAGATTGCTCTTACACCTAGGATGCTCCTGCATCATCGAGTCTGTAAGTCACCACTAGATGAGCATCAAAGAGAGAAGGAACAACTCACCCATTCAATTTAGGAAGGAAAATTTCAAACATGGGTGAGATTTTTATTTCTTAATTTCTATATGGCATTCTAGCATGTTAGATTCCTTTTGGGTTCCCTTTTTTGGTTAGTCATCTAGAAGGTTGTAAAATATCATAAGCTAGTTAGGAATAGAATCTTTTTGAACAAGCTAGTTAATGGCTTTATTTAACATTGCTCAAGTATAAATATTTGTACATAGTAGGTTAGAGGTTTCATTCTCCTTAAGGGAATGTATGTTGTAGTTTATAGTTTTAGTCAAAGTGCATGCTTGAATAGTTTTGTGTGTCTCTTCTTGTTTTGAGGTAGGTCTGTGTTTAAGGTTCCTTTATTTTCCACTATGTGTCCAATTGATAAAGCATTCTAGTCTTTCTATCCAGAGATTCTAAGCTTCTTTCTGAATAGGTTGATTTCCCCTATGAGTCACCAAAAACATAGATGATATCTACCTCATAATTCATCTAGATCTTTTGAAATAAAATTCATGCATTTGGAGGTAGCATATAGGTGATAGGTTGAGTAAAATTGAGAAAAAATGAAAATCTAGTTTTTTGTTTATTTTTCGATGCTATAGAAAAAGAGTGTTTTTAGAGGCCTTCAAAATGGAATTTTGATTTGAAAGTTTTTTCCATCCCTAGACATGGTGTGTCAAGAGTAGGGTGTCGAGAGACTAAAATTATATCTCCTAAAAATCTTTCTAATGATATATGTGATGAAGGGTGCTCCCCTTAATACCACAAGCACATAACAGAAATAGAGAAACAACAGCAATAATATGCAAGAATAGATAATTGGCTTCTTATTATCTCCACAAATGTGGAATTACAAAATTTCAGAATTATAATATGCAAAGCCACATGGGCATTCCCTTACAATATTCTGTAGGACAAAGCCTCGAATCAGTACCTAGATCTACTACCCAAAACTGCCTAGACAACACTACGGGCCTTCTTTATATAGGCAATTGCCACCGCCCGAGAAGGTTATAGAAATTTAGCCCTTAGGGCTGACCAAACTTAGAATTATTTTATTTTATAATTTATTACATCAAATTCAGCTCAAAATGAGTTTTGAAACCCAAACATAAATTTTGAAGAAAAATTATTTTCTGCCATTTTAGGTGACCCAACTTCCGAAGACCATAAGTCATCGCCCATTGACCCGATTGGCTATTATAACCCCATTCTGGAAATGTCATGAAGTGCTCTATAGGCTTGACCCATGCAAAGTGCCCATCACCCAAATTTTTAACCTCATCCGAAGCCTCTAAAGCCTTCAAAACTGAGTTCAAAGTTTCTGTTCCCTGCTGCCAATACCGAAAGTCTTCAATATCTTCAAAACTACACCTGATCTAGCCATGAAACTTTGCTAGCAGGCTGATATGACTGAGATGAATACTTTGCTAGTTTCCATAAATAGCAACTCTACACAAGATAGCCCTTATTGAATACAAAAACATAAATATTTTTGGGTGATGCAAGATTGCTCTTACACCCAGGATGCTCCTGCATCAATATGTCATTAAAAATTATGAGAAACAAGTCGAATGTTATGACCCCGCAAAGTTGGGGTAAGTAAAATTCCAATGTCGCTGAGTTTCTACCATGTTCATGGGCTCTTTTCTTTTAAAGTACTTCAATTTTCAAAGTGTTCTCACTGTAAATAGTGCCAAGTGTCAAAACTATGGAGTTTCAAGAGCCTCCTTGGGATGTTTCCTCTCTCTCAGTTCTTCCATAGTGACACATGTCTAGCCCATGGTCACATAATTCAAAAGTGGTAGGGCCTGCATTCTTCAATGCAAAATGTTGATTTTTAGTTAGGAGAAAATCCTATAGGAAAGGTTATCTTAGAGTCACCAAAATTGTAAATAATTTTACATCATTCCACTAAAGCTATCTTTTTTCCTTGCTCTATTTTCCCTCCTTGGGGTATTTTTGGTCAAGTTGCATCGCATACTTGCCATCTGTCAACATAGAGGATGTTTTGGAGGAATATCTCTTCTTGCTAATTAAGTCTACACTTGAGCGCCACATGTTTATCAAGTGGTAATTGTATTTTTATTTTTGTGGGTGAACCCGAGCTCTATTTAAGCAATACACATGGAAATTTCATGAGATTTTGAGGAGCTTTGTCTTTTAAAAAGAGATTTGGTGCCTATCTTCTACATCTCATCTCTAGGCCAAAGTTGAATGCTTCCACATATCTCACATCTGTGAAGCCATTTCTCACTTAGTTTTGCAATAGTTGTCTCCCTAATAGGGCCAATGATGGAGGTTACAACTTCTCTTGTTTATGGACTGCACCACATGTCAGTTTCAGAAGCTTCTTTTTGTTAAGATAATTGGGTAGTGCCTTACGTTATATAAGGAAAATAATTGTAATTGGTAGGAGAATTTAACAGATGTTTAAAAGATAATTTTTACAATCCTCAAACTGTATTTTCTACAATTGAATCATATTAGTACAATCAATCATACTTCTAGGCCTTTGGTCTTTCAAGATTCACTGTTCATGTATGTTTATGTGCTATTTTTCTAACTTTAGTGAATGCATCTTTGATTTCTGGTGAATATATTATGGGTATGTCCAGGATCATGGTATGCCAAAAAGTGGCGATGTGAAAAAGAAATCCTTATTGATAGACTCTTTGAAAAACAATTATAATTTTCAAACAATATACCATTTTTTAAATATAAAATATACATCACACTCTATGCTTCACCTAATACAATAATAATAAACAATTCTTTCAATTTGATGAGTTTTCTAAGACTAAGTTAAGGTGGTCAGACATAAGATTTTTTATATTCAGGAAAATTTGTAGCAAAAAAATCACAATTAATTATTTACATCACATCTGAACATGAGTCTACTACTTTAATCTAGAATCTTAAAAAAAAATTATCACTTGATTTTGTTTAATGTGGTCAAACATACACCTACTTGTTATCTTTCTAGTCCTGATTTATAGACTTATTGAAAAATACTTATAACTTTCAAACTGTATGACATTTTTGAAATCCAGAATATGTGTCACATTCTATGATTTTCCTACTACAAGAAAAATAAAAAAAGTTTTCAATTTGATAAATTTTAGATAAAGTTAACATGGTCAGACATGAGATTTTTTGTATTCTAAAAAAGTTGTAGAAGAAAAATCATAATTAATTATTTACTTGGGAAAAAATTACAAAAAATGTGTCACATCCAGACATGAGTCTACTATTTATATCTAGAATCTTGTAAAAAAAATTGTCGTTTGATTGTGTTTAAGGTGGTCAGACATACACCTACTTCTTCTTTTTTTCCTAAAATTTTCATACTACTATATTGAAGTTTGAAATTTTTAACATATAGTGTAATTATTTAAAAAGAAATGCCTACTATATTAGAAACTAAATTCAATTTTCTATATATTCTCTTCTTACATATTTTTTATATAATTTTTATAACTTTTTCAAATTTTTATGTCAACTTGCCTAAACTTGATTTTCTTAATTTTCATTGCCACTTAAGGGCCTAGTTTGGCATACCATGATCTTGCACATACCCTTATGCTATAATATTCTTTGATTAATATTAATCATTGTATGGTTTCCTTGATGTCTCATGTTAAAGGGTTTTTCATATATTTGTGATTGTTCCTAAAATAAAGCTATAATAGGATTGCCTTGAGATTCCATTTCTCAAAATATTTGGTGCATTTAAATTGTAAAGTGTTCCAAAATATTGACGTATAACCCTAGAATGAATTAGTAAAACTTTTTCCCCTTTTCCCTCTACATACAATGAAGAGCCAACTTCTAAAATCCTAGAGGTTGCTAGGTAAAATTGCATAAGATTCCCATTCACTAAGATTCACATAGCTTGTTTATCTAATAGCATTTTTAGATATCAACATTTATTTTCTGGCATGCCCTGTGGGACTGAGACTTCACAGCTAAATATTTGGTGCATTCTTAAATAGTTTCCATACTATTCTAAGAAATTATCAAGCACCTTGTGACTCTGTAGTAAAAAAATATTGGCTAATTTGGATGATACATTCCTAGCTCGTAGTGTAGATCTCCATCTTTCTTCATTCTTTAGTATGGAGGTATATTATTGATAGTGGTGTTTTACCTCTCCTTGTCATGAAAATAAAAGCACTCTACCTCCTTAGTAGCAATATTAGATAATAAATACTCAAAAAATTTCTTGATATGCTCCTATTATAGTTGATTATGAGTAGCTTCCTACTTCTTACCACTCGCCCTCACTTGCTTATGGTTACCAGTAGCTGTAGGAGGCCTATTTTAGCTCTTATCATCATGGCTACCAGCATTCCCAACACACATATGTGAATGATATTAGATGTAGGGAGATAAGGTTGAACCTTCAAAATGAGTTGAGGACTATTGAAGAGGAGCAGGAGTATCACCAGTAGAAAAATGAACTTGCTTTCCAAGCTCTTATTACACAACATCAAGCTGATGTCCACAAAAATTAGAAAGAATATATTATTATAATGAAGGTTGCTATTATTAATGAGAGGAATAGGAAACTAATGACTATGGAAGAGGAAAGACCATTTGATTATGTGCTTCTATATGGTGAGAAAGAAGAGGTAGAGGAAGGAAAAGAAATGAAATATTTGGTCTCTCTTTTTTAAGCTCGCATTTTTTTTAGAAGTCAAGGTGAAGAAATTGTAGCAAAAAGGAACCAAAGATACAATAGACAAAGGTGAATAATAGGATTTGTTCCTCTTATTTAATGAGGTTCCTCACTTTACAGAGCACAAGGAGGAATAATTAAAGGTGTTGGGTGAGGAAAAATTGTGGCATGAAATAGAGGTCTTATATTCAAACCTCAACACTAATGCATAACCTCCTATGCTGAAAGATCATGTGACGTAATAGAACCATGACGAGGTCCTAGTACCATCATATGAGACATTAGTGCAAGCCCCTATTGGATAGGAAGAGATCTAGTAAGCATAGCTTTCAAGAGGATGTCCCATTAGGCACATAACCCAAGACTACAAGTCACAACTATATGAGCATCAAAGAGAGTAGGAACAACTCACCCATTTAGTCCAAGAAGACAAAATTCAAAACTAGGTGAGTATTTTTATTCCTAATTTCAGCAAGGCATTCCAGCATTTTGGATGGCTTTTATTTAGTTAGTTGTCCAAAATCTTATAAAATAGAATACACTAGTTATGAATAAAAGCTATTTCAACCAGTCATCTATTGGATTTTTTTAACATCATTCTAGTATGTATCTTTGTACATAGTAGTTTAGGGGTTTTATTTTCCAAGAAGTTCTCTACACATGTTACATCCTCCTTAAGAGAATGTATGTTTTAGTTTCCAATTCTACTCCAAGTGCATGATTGCATAGTCTTGGGTGTCTCTTAATATTTTGAAGAAGATCTGTGTTTATGGCTCCTTTATTTTTGACTTTGTACCCATGGATAAGAAATTCAATTTTATGCATCCAACGATTTTGAGGTTCTTTCTCAACAAGATGAGAACCCTTGTGAGTCTCCAAACATGTAGATTTTATCTACCTCATCCTTCATCTAGATGTTTCTAAAGAAAATTTAGGCATTTGGAGGCAACACAAAGGTGACAAGTTGAGGAGAATTGAGAAAAATAAAAAGTCTAGTTTGGCAGTATTTTATATGTTGCAGAAAAGTCCATTTTTAACGGAATTCAGAGTGAAATTTGGGGTTGAAAGTGTGATCCATTCCTCAACATGGTGTTCCAAATCCATAATGCTGAGGCACTCAAGTTAGATCTCCTGGATCCCTTTCCTATGATATATGCCATGACAAATTATGAGAAATGAGTGAAAAGTTATGACCCCGCAAAGTTAAGGTAAGTGAAATGCCAATATCTGTTAGTTTCTCCCATTTTCCTGTGCTCTTCTCCTTCAAAATCCTTTACTTCTCAATGTTTTCTCATTGAAAAGAGCACCAAGTGTTAACACCATGGATTTTCAAGATCCTACACATGATGTTTCCCCTCTCCATCTTCTTCCATAGTGAGACATGTCCAACTCGTGATCACATGATTCAAAAGTGGTAGGGCCTACATTCTTAAAGGAAAAAAACCACTTTTTATTTAGCAATAAATCCTTTAGAAAGAATTCCCCTAAGAGTAGCCATAACTATAAATTATTATAGAGAAGATGGTTTTCGAGTGAAATAGTGAAGAATATGATTTTGATGACAGATCATGTAATAGAATTCTTCCTTTTAGGGCTAGTGATGCAAGTTCCAACTTCTCTGCTTTACAGAGTGTGATACATGTCATGTTTTCTAAAGCTTATTTCTATTAAGAGAATCAGGCATTGCCTTATCTTATATAAGGAAAAAAAATTGTAACTTGAAGAAGACTTTTATAGACATTGAAAATCTACTTTTTGCAAACCTCAAATTGTATTTTATGCAATTGAATCATATTAATATAATCAATCATGCTTATATCCCTTTGGTCTTTCAATATTCATTGTTCATGTATGTTTATGTGCTATTTTTTTACTTTAATAAATGCATCTTTCATTTTTTTCGAGTAGAATATTCTATAAGCTTCTTTGTTTTGTGTTCATCATTGTATGGTACTCTTTATGTCACATGTTGAAGAGCTTTTCATATAATTGTGACTCTGCCTAAAATACAGTTGTAGTAGGGTTGCCTTGAAATTCCATTTCTTGGAATAGACAATGCATTTGAATTATAAAGTGTTCCAAAATCTTGGTGTATCACCTTAGAATAAATTAGAAATACTTCTACTTTTTCCTTTACATAAAATGAAGAGTCAACTTCTAAAATCCTAGAGGTTACTTCGTGAAATTGCATAAGGTCCCCATTCAGTGAGCTTCCCATATTCCATTTACCTTAAAGAATTTTTAAGTATGAATAGTATTTTTCCAACACGCCCGATGGGACCGAGCCTTCACAATTCAAGATTTGGTGGATTTTTTAGTAATTTTTGCCTTGTAGTTGTAGTTTTCAAGCACTTGGAGACTATATAGCTAAAAAATATTGGATAATTTTGATGACACCTAGCTAGATCTTAGTTTAGATGTCCTTCTTTCTTCTTGCTTTAATAAGGAGGGATATTATGGATGGTGAAGTTTTCTCCCTTCTTGTTATGAAAATGCAAGCATTCTACCTCCTTACAAGAAATATGAGGTTGTAAATACTCCATATTTTATTTCCTATTATCCTACTATATTCAGTTTTAGCATCTTCCTAATTCTTACCTCCCACTTTCCTTTTCTCACACTTACTAGCAGCCATAAGAGCCCTATTTTAGCTAATATACGCATGGATACCATCCCATCCAACACCAAGATGTGGAGAATATTAGTTTCATGGAGATTGGGTTGAACCTTCAAAAATAGATGAGGATGATTAAAGAGGAGCATGAGTATCACTAGTAGAAAAATGAGCTTTCTTACTAGGATCATACTATACATCAACAAGTTTAGTTCCTCAGAAAGTAGAAAGAATAGTTTCTTGTAATGAATGATGCTACTATGAATGAAAAGAAAATTAAATTGGTGAATATGGAAGAGGAAAGACCATATAATTTTTTAGTTCCATTTGGTGAGAAAGAAGAGGTAGAGAAAGAAAAACCAATGAAAGATTCGATCCCTCTCTTTTCTGAGCTCCCCTATTTTATAGAAGGTGAGGAGGAGCACTTGTAGTAGAAAGACACTAGAGAGACAAGGGATGAAGGTAAAAAAGAGGATTCACTCATCTTATTTAGAAATCTTCCTCACATTTTGGATTGCAAAGTGGAAGAAAGAAAGGAGGTGCTAAGCGAGGACCAATTCTATCAAGAAATAGAGATCTTTTATTCAAACCTCAACATTGAGCCATCACCTCATGTGATGGAAGATCCTATGCAGTAGGAGAAAGAAGAGGAGGTCTCAGGACAAGTAGAGGAGCCACCAACACCAGCCCCTGTTAGAAAAAAATAGATAAATTTCTTAGTGTTTCTATCAATTCCAAATGGGGAGATTGTTAGAATTTAATGGAGATGATGTTGTGTTCTGATCATGGAAATATATTGTTGTGTTTTCATTATTGGAAAACTAATTAGTTGGAGGAAATAGATAAAAGTTACTGATGGAAGTGAATATCAAAGAGATAGAATCTCTAACTCTTCAATCAATCGGGTAGAAGATAGTATTCAATGAACAATCGAGTTAAGGTTTACAGTCATACAAATAGTTACATCTATAGAGGTATATATAACTATTCCTACAATTGAATCAATTATCTTGGAGGATTTTTAATGTTATTGAAGATTGAAGTGGAACTTGCAGTAAAAAAAATGAACTGGTTAATACAATTGGTTAGAATGGTTTAGCAATCAAATCTATGTGGTTGGCTGACATGTTTTTTATATTTGGTATTTTAGGCTAACATCAAGGATGTTTAATTTATTTTTTTGGCATGCTTGCTCATATGTTCAAGTTTGATTTGATGGTTGACATGTAAAACATTTTTTGGGTTATAGCACCAACCTAGAACACATGTATAAATGATTATGAAAATCACTAAGGAAGTTGTTGTGATGGTATGCCATGATTATTGGATATATTACGGACAAGTAAAATGTTTAGGGTGGTGCAATTGATCTAGTATACATTTGATCTATCATGCATTGAGTCAAAATATCATATCACTTTTACTTGATCAATTATAATAAGTTTATGAGTTAAATCCTTTCACAAGGTCACTCCTAATAGGGAAAGAAAGATCTTTAATAAGATATGAAGGATAAATCATTTAGCAGGATGACTCATTAGCATTAGTTTTAAAATCTCCTAACAGAGTAGACTTTAACAGGTCTTTGAATCTCTTAACTAGGTTACAAATAATCTTAACTAGTTATTACCCCAAAAGGGTTGTTGTAATTGGTTCTAAATGGCCTAATTTCCAATTGCACTAGTGAAATTTGCAGGCATCATCCCAGCACATGGTTTTATCCCTCTGGTAAGGGTTTCCACAAGAAAAATCTTTTGTCTAATTTATGTGAATGTTTTACTTTAAGCTTCTATGTGATATTATCTTTTGCATGTTGTATATTGTGGAATATTTGTGTTAAGTGTTTCAAATTTGTGATTGCATTGTTTCACCCCCACCCCCGAGTGCCTTATAGTACTAAATTTTTTCACATATTTCTGTAGCATTGTTCTCATGTGACTTGAACAGACACTGAACTCTACATTTTGGAAAAGAAAATTCAGATTTAGATGCATATTATCGTTCAACCATTTCAAATTGGAAGATGAAGTAAATTAGTCTTTTAGGATTTTCTGTCTAAATTCTAAATATATTTTTATTTTTATTTTTGAATTGATTTGAATGGTTTTTTCTTTCTCCAATAAGAATTGGTATGTTTCTAAAAACATCATTTTCAAAGAGTTACATTGTTTTCATACAACATAACTTTTTTTCTAAAATAGATATAAATGTGCTTATTCCTAATGTAGTTTTGTAATATCCATATGCAGGGTATGCAATTTTTTTGATGATATTATCATGATTATTTTACTTTTATTAATGCTTGAAGTTGACTAAACTATAATTTTGAAGTACCTTGACTAAATAGCTTATAACTTGTCGTGTATTTGTCAAATTTTATTTTAATTTTTTTTATAGAAAGAGAACTTCAATAACTACAGCATAGATATTTATTAAATTTCTTTTTCTCATTTACTACTTTTCCATAAGTGTCAAACATAAAGGTAGACACATGGTGAAATATTTATGTTAAGTAAAACTAAAAATAAAAAGTCATAATAAACTTAATATATATTAACATTATAATCATTAAGAATATTTTTCTCAGTAGTAGCTTACTACATAGATAGGTTTGTCAAATGGACTCATTTAATCTTCCAAAAGATAAAGTTGAAGTGATTTTTTGTCAACATTTTAATAGGTGAGAAGGAGACTCCATTGTAGGTATGAATGAGGAGTATATATGTTATATCGATGTTTTTTTTATCTGAGAAGCTTTGAGCTAACCATTTGTAATTAATTCCTTCAAATGGAACCTCTTAAGGCTTAAATCATCATATTTTATTACAAATGTGTTATTTTAGAAAAAATTAGCTTGTCTAAAAAAGTGTAATCCACTATTGTGGGGTCACCCCTATAGAAGGATCATAGTGCCTTTAGATTGCACCAAGAACTCCATATGGAAAAAAATCCAATTGAGACTCCATTATTTCCTTCCAAAACATATGCTTAGTTCCATCAAACTTATTTCTCTTATTACATTGTTCACCATCCATTATGGATCTACCTCAAACAGTTAAGCATCACCTAGAAGAAGCTTACTTTTTTACAAAATATTGAAAACAATCTGATGTTGTGAGGATTGAATCAACATACTTCTTGGAAAATTTTAATAGTATTATCCTTGACTTAAAATAACTTAACTAATAGTAAAAAAAGATAAAGTCAAAACTGGAGATATACATTGACACACAAGAAAACTAGTTTTACATGGAAAAGATAAGATGGACAAAATCATGGTGAGAAATATACTCATTATATCTAAATAATCAATAAGAATGTTTTAGGGTAGAAGCCAATGAACTCACTATCCCTGCATTTAGGCACACTGCTAATGATTTAACTAATTCTTAATCAATATAAAATAAAACTCATTGATTCAACAATGATATAATTGAAACTTCTTTAATCAATACTGATTATCTTCTAGTCTGATTCTTCAAATAGCTTCTCAATTCTACCTAGTTCTCATAATCTTTCCTTTACACTTATGTCACACAAACTTTATACTTATTCTCTCCCACCCTCATGTCATTCTCATTCTTTTCCACCAAAATATTTAGTGAATTGACAATCATAAAAACTAGCAGGATCGGTCACAAAAAATGTAGTATTGATAGAAAGTCAGTCACCTTGGATATAAATATACAATTTGGTCATTTCTAGAAAGTAGAGGGAAACAAATTACATCCTAAACTATATTTTACAAAAATATAATTAATTCATAAGAATTGTGACTACTTCCAAAGATAGACTCAAAAGTAGCATGTGATAACACATTAAGAAACAAGTTACTAGGTGGCCCAAAAAATATTCTACAATGTATAAAATGCCATCCAAATCTTGTCACACCATAGAAAAGTATCATAAACATCTTATCTCTTGCACTACCCTATATCCATTTCTAAAAAACATGAATCAAGTCACCACAATAATCCAAGTCATCCAAAAAAGAACATAGATAGTAGAATAGTACATGTGTCAACAAATGTACACCTACAAAGAAAATCAATAACAGATATCTAAAATAAAAAATCACACAAACTACTTTACCAATTCCACCAAATGACATACCCTAAAATTCCTCTTTGAAGTAATGCAAGCCATTCTCCAAGCTTTTCCAAATCATCTTAACAATAAACCTTATTGTCAACCAAACAAAGCATTAAATCTTTATTAAACAGTCAGTTTTGGAACTCGTTGACACGATTGTGCAATATTTATAGTAATCAATTTTTAGGTATAAATCTACAAGCACCGATCATTTTGTAATACAACCTCTGCAAAATATGTTCCGGTACATGTGTGTATTCTGTCATTTTTATCATTGCCCTGAAATTGCTCCTTTATGAGTCATCTTCTTTGGCTAGATATGCTTGAGGTTAATTCATCCCGATTATCTTTCATTATATTAATAAATTTAATCTAGCATTGTTATTTCAATATCATTTGTACAAAGTGTTAATATTAATGTCATTATTATTGATTTTACTAATTTGATATATATATATATTTCTAATTAATATATTGCTATCATTATTATTTTAATGTAACATTAAATTGAATTAAATCTCTCACACACACATATATGAGGACTATTATAATTAATATATGATTAACATCATTTTTCACTAAATGACAATTTAAATTATTTAACAAATTTAAATAATTAATATGCCATATATTTATAAGAATCTTCCTTTTTGGCAGGGTGAGTTCCCATTGGAGGCAGTTACTATTATTATCTTTACATTTTTAGATGCACGACGTTACGTGTTTAGGATTTTGAATAATCAATATAGGTAAGAAATCTTATTTCCAGGAGTTAGTTTTTTGCAACTGCCATGATTCACATTTCTTTCAGGAAATGCATACCTCCTCTAGGCGTTCCTCTAAAGAAAAATAATTTTGTAAGAAGGTAGTGGAGGTGGCTCAGCATTTGGGGAGAGTCCCAATCTAGAATTGTTCTTTTGGGGTGGTGTGTTCATGGTCAATGGCACATTTGGGTCGCAAATGTAACATACTCTACAAAAACATTGAGGAATTCAACATGCATAGGAAAATGTGTCAGATATTCCTTCTGAAGGGGCGTTATACTCATGCAGTACCCTCTTTTTATTCTTTTCTATAGATTATTTCATGGACGTATCTAACTTTTGATGGGTGGAAATTTTATTTTATAGTGGGAAAACAAAAATAAAATACATTCATGTCATAAGTTATGGGTTGTGGTAGTAGCATGAAGAATGGGGGACGTGGTATTGGTTATTCAATTGAAAAAGTGCTTTGTCAATCACTGATCTTGAGGAAGTATCTGGAATGATATAAATTTAAGATGTATTAGTTCAGAGAAGGGGGATCCACGTGCATAGAGTAGAGAACATTGTCGCTAATGAAATCTTAGTGAAGATCGTATTTTCAGGGGGTAATGCACTACAAAAGGCATTGCCTCTTGACGCATTTTGTTAGCAGTTCACAGACAATGTTTGGAAAGGGCACTTTTCATACATACCCAGAGTTTTTCCATGGAAGGATTTTGGAAATAATTAAACTAGCACTTGCATCTTTGAAGGGTGGAAGGGTTATGCCGATAGTGTTATATATATTATATTATGAAATGAATAATCTATCTTTGTGAAAGGAGTAATCCCAAATTGACTCTCTCTCTTCCTCCCTATTTTTCTCTATCTCTATTGATCTTTTCACTTCTCCATTTCTCTTCCATTTTTCTATTATTCATTTTACTCACTCTCTCCCTCTTTCTTAACCTATCTTTTCTTATATCTCCCTATATCTATATATTCTTGTAACTATCATTTCCTAAATGTAATGCATGACCTATCTTTTTGAATGAAACAATTAAAAATTGAGTCTATCTCATCATCCCCATCCCCATCTCCCTCCCCCTCCCCATCCCTCTTTATCTAAATGTCTCCCTCTACTTCTCTTTATCTATTTACCCCCCTCTCTCACACACAAACTCTCAAAATTCATCCTCTAAGGAAGTGCTGAAGTGATGTGAAAGAAACAAAATTAATCCAAAGAAATAATTTCCCTTGCTAATCTTTGTATGTAAAATGCTAATCTTTGTATGTAAAATATGAAGCCACCCACTTAAAATTAGATTCTTATTGAACCCTAACCCTAACTCTATAATTTTATATTTAAAATGTTGTTATGTCTTAGAAGATAATATTATCAAATATATACAAAATAATGCTCCCTTACAAGTGTGTGTCCAGTTCTTCAACATAGTGAGCAAGCAATCCACTTATGTGCATGAATATTAGCATGTCCTTGATAAATATAGAGACAAGCCCTTTTCTCCTTTTGTTCCCCTACTTCAATGAGTTTCGGCCTCGCATAGCTATGATGAAGGGTCTTTTTTCAATCTCTCTCTATCTTCCTAGATGTGATGTATGCATATATCTATTTGTATCTCTATCTCTAATGATCCATATTTCATCTATTCATAACTACTTCATACTTCTAGTTTTGAAGATTTGTAACCACCTAAGCCATCACTAGAGCCAATGTTGCCACCACCCTCATTGCAAAAGAAAGACTCCTTGGATATATGCATCTCCCACTTTCATTCACTCTCACTTCATCATCTTGTGAATCATCTTTAACAATTAATCTTATTGAACTTATTGCAATTCCTACCCATTCTAACCTTGAAGTTTCTTTCCTTAGTTTCATCAGAATTTCTGATCAATATATGAAATCAAAATAATAGTTTTGTCTTGTTGATCTCACAAAAATTCTTCAAACATTCTCTTGCAAATACTGTCTGTGCAGTGAAACACTATACAAGTGAAACATTATCTACGTAAATATGGGATTCATCATGTTTAGGGTTTGTAATTCTAGCCATTTTTATTTTCTAATTTATGTTGATACAAAATTTCTAGTACAATTGAATCTAGAACAAGAGTAAATAATTATATTTTCTTCAACTTATTCCAGATCCTCACCATCCTATCAATTATTTTCTTTAATTTAATCAAAATTCCTAATTCATATGTAAAATCAAATTAACCATTATGTCTTGTTGATCTCACACAAATTCTTCATATATTCTCTTGCAAATACTAAATATATAGTGAAACATTATCGGTCTACAATATGGGATTCAGATTCTTAAACGACAAAACATTTTAAAAAACTCAATATATGGTTAAGCTTTGAGAAATATGATACCATTTTTTGTAGTTTCTCGCACACTAAAAACAATATTTCCTTGAGAAAAGTGTTTCCCTATAATCAATTTAAAATTCTAACTAATAGAAGGAAAAGGTAAATGAATGAAGTGTAAAAAATCAAATCTATGTCCTCCGTAATATGGGGATTAATTTTCTAGATATCAAAGTAGATCATAAACCCCCCAAGATAGTTTAGGAAATGAGGGATAGTGTGTTGTCCTGCTACACTTTGTATTTGTGTTCATCTTGGGAGATCCTGGTGCCATTGGAGTAGGCACAAGTGATAGACACCCTTCACAATCATCCCTTTAGGAACATCCATGTTGGCACCCATGTTGGCAATTTGGCTGAGTTGGTTACATAGATGTTGTCATTATGGAAACATATGATCCACATGAAGATCGTATAGGTCAAAGAGCTAGTATGTCAGAGTGCAATGCAAATTGTCTAAGTATGAGACAGTTTGTTTTTACCAGTGAACCTGAAGACATATTTGATTAGTGATGTTGATTGGAGTAAGTTCAATGCTTGCACACTTGAACATAGACTCTATGGTTACTATTGAAGACTCACCTCAGAGTGCAAGTTAGTATGACATGTACGAAAGAAGTTATGATAGTTTTATTGAAGACAGTGTTAAGCCGACATGATAGAATATGAAGACATAATTGATAAAGAGTTAAGGAATTATTTTTCTTATCAAAATAATGAATTTAACAATATAAAGGGATGACATCCTAGATGTTAACCCTTGGATAAAGATATTTTTTAATATGATAGCTAACTAGAAAGTTATTAATCTTAATAACTTGTATAAAGATATGTAAAAATGTAATGTAAAAAGAGAGTAATGAATATGTGAATGTAATAGTGAAAGTGAAGAGCAGTGAAGAGATATTGATGCAAGTAGTATAAGGTTATGTACCTTGACCTATTTTTGTAACCAGTGAATATTGTATATTACTTGTCTCGGTAGTGGCCTCATATGGTAATCACATTTTGTACTACTAACTCCTAACAAGGTTGAGGCTTCTAACAAGGCCTATAGTCCCTTAATCAGGACCAAGACACTATATGCATGTAATAGACTCCTAACAGGGTCAACATCCTTAATAGGATACTTTTGATTAGTGGATCTTTGTGGGTACCATCCCCATTGGGTTTTTCCCCTGGCTAGGGTTTCCTCGAGAACAAATAATGTGTTATGGGTTCTTTACTTTTATTGATATGCATGTTGTTTAGCTTCTTATGTTATACATGTCTTAAGATAATCTTTTATATCCATAATTGGGAAAAATTTAAAGTTTGTAGAATATTGATTCACCCTCCACCCTCTCAGTATTCCCTATTTATAACAATTGGTATTAGAGCTTAGTTACTTAGAAAAGAATCATTCAAGGAAAGCCTAGCAACTTGAGTAAGATCTCTATGGATATGGATCAGCTACAGAAGAATCTTGAATTTGCTCTTGAACAGATTGATATGCTTACTAAAGAAAGAGATACTCTGAATGGAAAATATGATGATGCAAAGAACCTCATTGAGAAACTGAAAAACAAGTTGGAAGATCTAAAATCTGAAAAGGTATCTGAAATTCATATTGAATATTGTGATGACAACTTAGAGAAAGAAAATAAGATCCTTAAACAGGAACTGAAGATAGAAAATCTAAAGCTAAGTTTGAAAGATGGAAATGGCAAGAATGAAGCAAATCTGAAAACTGAGAATGAAAATCTTAAGCTTGAAAATGAAGGGCTAAAATCTAAACTTGTTAAAGTAACATCTGAACTTGAGAAAGTCAATTTGCAGTATGCTAAACTTGAGAAATACAATATGATTGTGAAAGGAGAAATGACTCAATCTAAGCAACAACTTGAAAGACTATATTCAACTAGTGAGAAGATTGATGAACAAATATCTTATCAAAAAGCATTCTATGATAAGAATGGTCTTGGATTCAACACTTTTAATGCAAGTGAAGAAAGAAAAGAATCAGATCTAAAAATATCTGAAAGCATAGATGAGAAGAAGTCTGATGAGATTAACAAATCTAAAGATACACCTAAGGAAGAAGAACCACCTAAGCAAGAGGAATCACCTAGAGGTATGCAAAGACAATTCAAAGGTAGATGTTGTTAGAAAGTAAAGTCCACCAAGATAACTTAGAGGGAGGGCGGGGGGGAAGGGGAGTGGGTGGTGGGGGTGAATCAGTTATCTGATAATTATAAATTTTATCAACTTCAACAATATTAAACCATGTAAACAATATAATTACCAACCATAGAAAGATATTCATACACAATAACACAATGACACAAGATATGTTGACTAGGGAACCTCTTGATCAAAAAGTAAACCCCGGTGGGAATGATGCCCACAAAAGATGCACTAGTATGATGTTACAAGTAGTAGTTGTCATTGCACCAAAAGATCGACCTGTTAATGCTTGATACAACCACTAGACTTATAGAACACAGGAGTTTGTTAAACCATGTCATAAATCATGAAGGGAGACATTGGCGGTTAGTTCAACAATCCCCCCCTTAGCATCACCCAAGGGGATTAGAACCTATGACCAAGCTCTAATAACACTTTGAATTTCTTAAAAGATGCATAGGCCAAGAACATTCTTACTACTTCAATTCTTGCCACAAGTGCAAAAGTTTCTTCATAGTCAATTCCTTCTTGCTGCGAGTATCATTTACAAACTAATCTTGCTTTATTTCTTACTACTTCTCCTTGTTCATTCATCTTGTTTCTAAATACCCATTTAGTTCCAATCACATTCTTGTCTTTAGGTCTAGGGACCAATTCTCATGTCTTGTTCTTTTCAATTTGATCTAGTTCTTCTTTCATAGCATTAATCCAATGTTCATCTTCACAAGCTTCATTAGTAGATTTAGGTTCAATTTGAGAAATCAAACATAAATGTACCTTATTCTGAGTCAGAACTCCTCTCTCAAAACTTCCAATAACTTGTTCAATAGGATGATGTCTTGATATATACCTGTTTGGTGTCATAGTTACAGATCTTGCTTCAACTGTAGATCGTTCTCTAGATTCCTCTCTAGTTTCTTTTGCAGGACTCTCATTCAATAATTCACTATCAGTCTCATAGAATAATTTAGTAGTATTCATAGTCAAGCATTCTTTCTTGAATTTTAAACTTCTCATCAACTTTAACATTTGCACTTTTAACAATAGTTTTAGTTCTCTTATTGTAACATCTATATGCTTTTCTCTTCAAAGAATATCCAAGAAAAATACCTTCATCAATTCTAGGATCAAACTTTCCAATATCATCATATCTCTTTATATAACATTTGCTTCCAAAAATTCTAAAATACTTAATTGAGGGTGCATGTCCAAACCATAATTCATAAGGTGTCTTATCTGTGTCTTCTCTGATTTATACTCTATTCATTGTATATAATGTTGTATTCACTACTTCTCTCCAAAATGTCTTTGCCAAATCATTCTCAAATAACATAGCTCTCGCTACTTCAATCACTGACCTATTTCTTCTTTCTGCAATATCATTTTGTTTAGGTGTGCTAGGGGTTGAAAACTATCTCTTAATACCATTCACTTCACAAAAAGTGTTAAACTCTCTAGAAGTAAATTCTCCACCTCTATCAGATCTCAAACATTTAATCTTCATTCCATATTCATTCTCAACTTTATTCTTAATGATCTTACACTTATCAAATACTTCAAATTTTTCTTTCATAAATGCAATCCACATCATTCTTGTAAAATCATCAATAAGAATCATAAAATACTTTTCTCCATAGAATCCTCTAGTCCTGATAGGATCGCTTAAGTCTGTATGAACAATCTCCAACTTTTTTGCCGATGTGAACTTCTTACTAGGAAATGAACTTCTCTTTTGCTTAGCCATCACACATTCTTTGCAACTCATGTTAGTAGGCTTCATAATTTTAGGCAAATCCCTTACTGGAAGTGTATTACTTACTTTCACAATGTTATCAAATTTTATATGACAAAACCTTCTATGCCACAACCAACTATCATAAATTTTAGTAATCAAGCATGTCACCTCAGTACGATTCAACTGAAATACATTACCTCTAGTTCTAGATCCAGTTCCAATCAGATTTCCATCTTTATCCTTTATCACACAAGTTTTCTCAGTAAACCAAACTTGATATCCCTTATCGACTAATTGTCTAAAACTCAAAATATTATGTTTCAATCCATCAACAAAGTAAACATCATATTTCCTTTTTAGAGTGTTTCTTTCATCAATAAGCATATCAATCTGTTCAAGAGCTTCTTCAAGTTTTTTCTGTAGTTGATCCATATCCATAGAGATCTTACTCAAACTGCTAGGCTTTCCTTGAATGATTCTTCTTTGAGTAACTAAGCTCTGATACCAATTGTTACAAGTAGTAGTTGTCGTTGCACCAAAAGATTGACCTGTTAATGCCCAATACAACCACTAGACTTATAGAACACAGGAGGGTGTTAAACCATGTCATGAATCCCAAAGGGAGACATTGGTAGTTAGTTCAACATATGAATATTCCTTGTGAAAGGATGGACTTTGTTAGGAGTCTTATGAAATACATTTAGCACCTATGATTCCCTGTTAGGAGATTTTGAAGCCCTGTTAAAAGATTCTAACCCTATTAAGAGTTATGGAAGACAGAAGGACCCACTACCCAAACAACTTCAATGGAAAAATCATTGAACACACTATTCAATTGATCTCTAGATTATTCAAAAGAATAATATCAAATATGTTATCTCCTTCCTTATTGTGCCAAATCGCACTCTTTTCTTCACCATATCTCAATCTCAGATCTTCGTATGTCTTCCTTCACAAATTCACTTTCACAACTGCATTAGCTCTTTTCTTCACTTCATGCACACATCATCACATCCAACCATATTACAAAAAGGAAAAACATTCATTTCTTTATACCACACTCAATTAATTACAAATGAGTCAGCATACAATTACAAAATAAAAGTTTCCACATGCTACATCGAAATTACACAAAACTGTCAGCTTCCAACTACAATAATTCTCCACTCGTGTGACCTCAAATTTTGCACAAGAGGAATCACCTAGAGGTATGCAAAGAGAATTCAAAGGTAGATGTTTTTCTTGTAATAGTGTTGGTCATATGAAGAGAGATTACATAGGTAAGCAATTTAAACCTCTTAATGGTTACTATTATAATTGTCATGGTTTTGGACATAGAGCTATTGAATGTAGAAAATCTAAATTCATTGAGAATAATAATAATAGTAGAATGTTTATAAATATTAACAATGTAGATAAGAAACCTACTGATGCAGGAGCATCCTGGGTGTAAGAGCAATCTTTCATCACCCAAAAATATTTTGTTTTTGTATTTAATAAAGGCTATTTTGTGCAGAGCTGCTATTTATGGAAAGTTACTATTTTTGGTAATTTTTTGATTTGATTTCTTTCTTGGAGGTTCATTTTGGTCATATAAGTCTGTAAGTAAAGTTTCATTGCCAGATCAAGTGTATATTGGAAGATATTGAAGATTTTCGGTATTGGCAGTAGGGTACAGAAACTTTGAACTTAGTTTTGAAGGCTTTAGAGGCCCCAGATGAGGTCAAAAATTTGGGTGACGGGCACTTGCATGGGTCAAGCCTGTAGAGTGCTTTGTGGCATTTCTGAAATGGGGTTATAATAGCCGATCGGGTCAACTAGTGATGACTTATGGTCTTCGGAAGTTGGGCAACCTGAAATGGCGAAAAATAATTTTCTTCAAAATTTCTATTTGGATTTCAAAGGTTATCTTGAGCCGACTATGATGTAATAAAATGTAAAATAAAATAATTGTAAGATTGGTCGGCCTTATAGGCTAAAATTCTGGAACCTTCCCAAGCGGTGGAAAATTGCCTATATAAGGAAGGCTGTATTATTGTCTTAGGCAGTTCAGAATAGTTCTGGGTAGTAGATCTAGGCATTGATTTGAGGCTTTGTCCTATAGAATATTGTAAGGAATGCCCATGTGGCTTTGCATATTGTAATTCTAAAAGTTTGTAATTTCACATTTGTGGAGATAATAAGAAGCCAATTTTCTGTTCTTGCATATTATTGTTGTTGTTTCTCTATTTCTGTTATGTGTTTGTGGTATTAAGGGGAGAACCCTTCATCAAGTCGTATTAGAGTAGGGGTTCTTGAGTGTGTAAACAGATTGCCGACTGTGAGGCAGTTTGCACCAGGACCGTGGTTAGGGTTTCAGTGCGCATCGCGAAAATGCCTCCATGAAGAGAACGTGGCGGAAGACCTGGTGCTGTGACACCTGAGGTTAGAGAGTTGTAGAGATAAGTGCGAGCATTGCAAGAAGAGATTTTCAGAGGAATGAATCTTAATGTCAGAGATGAAAGTGAGGATGAAGCCGAAGAAAAATATCAAGAAGGAGAAGCTGAAATTATGAACCAGGAGGAAGAAAGACTTTTTCAGGCGATTTTCAAGATTGGGAAAAGACCTAAGATTGAGGTTCCCACATTTTTTGGAAATCTTAACCCAGAGGAATTGATCGACTAGATCAATGAATGTGAGGAATATTTTGAGTATGAAGATGTTGCGGATCCTGATAGGGTCAAATTTGCAAAGGCCAGACTGAAAGGTCATGCGAAGATATGGTGGCAAGAGATTTAGTTGGAGAGAAATAGAAGGGGAAAGGAGAAAATCATGAGATGGGATCGGATGGTGGATAAATTGAAGCGACAGTTCATTCCTGTTGATTATGAGCTTGACCTATTGAAGAAAATCCAGAGTTTGAAGCAAGCAGGAAGATCTGTTTAGGAGTATACAGAGGAGTTCTATCGACTTCTCATCAGAACAGGCCATGCAGAAGTTGATAAGGAGAAAGTTGCCCGATACCTTAATGGGTTAAGGCCAAGCATTCAGGAGGAGCTAAATCTGGTTTGAATGAACAGTATTGAAGAGGCATACCAGTTTACCCTAAAAGTAGAGGAAAAGATGAACAAAAAGTTTGAGAGCAGACAAAATGGAAGAGGTCGCGGTGGATGATCTAGTGGACGGTCATATGGTGGCTGAAATGAAGATCCGAAAAAGAAGGATGAGGCTAGTAGCAGTCAGAATCAGTGAGGAAATAATTCCAATCGCTTCCAGGATCAGAATAATAGAGATCAGAGAGGAAGAGGAAGAGGACAAGGATCCGGAAAAGGTGGCTTTCATGGAACATGTTTTCACTGTGGAGAAGAAGGTCATAGGGCATTTGAATGTCCTCAGCACCAAGGCAGAATAGACAGGAGAAATGAAGGCCAGGCTAGAGTTGCACATGTAGATGAAGATGCCAGATCATCAAATTCGAAAGATGCTGAAAGAGGAGAAACGTTGATTAACAGAAGAGTCCTATTGAGTGGTGAGAATGAACCTGAGCAAAGGAGGAGCCTGTTTCGCACTAGGTGCAAGTGTGAAGGTAAATGTTGTGATGTGATTATTGATAGTGGAAGCACTAACAATTTGGTGTCAGAAGAGATGGTGACAAAGTTGAAGCTCAAGAGATAGAAACACCCACATCCGTATCGGATTGCCTAGGCACATGATGACCATAAGATCATGGTCAATGAACAATGCATGGTGAAGTTCAAGATTGGCAGATACCAAGATGAGGTATTGTGTGATATCATATCTATGGATGCATGTCATATGTTGTTGGGTAGACCATGGCAGTTTGACAGATGTGCTATACATGGTGGTTATGCGAATACCTATTCCCTGACAAAGGATGGAGTGTGACATAAGCTAAAACCATTGAAGGAGACAGAAGAAAAGGTATGTGGTAATGCAAGAATAACATTTGTTGATAGAAGAAAATTCCTAAATAGTATGAGGCATGAGCATGTGTGTTTTGCTTTAATTCCAAAAGTTGGTAAAGAAGAAGCAGAGGATGTACCTGTAGAGGTTGCAGATTTGTTGAATGAGTTTCAGGATATTGTATCTGATAATGTACCTGATGGATTACCACCGGTAAGGAAGATCAGTCATCAGATGGATTTGATTCCAAGAGCTAGTTTGCCAAACAAGGTAGCACACAAAATGACACCAACAGAAAGTGAAGAGTTGAACAGACAAGTACATGAGTTATTATAGAAAGGGTTGATTCGAGAGAGTCTGAGTCCCTGTGTAGCACCAAAGAAGAATGGAGAGTGGAGGATGTGTACAGATTCTAGAGCAATAAACAAGATCACAATCAAGTATAGGTTTCCATTACCACGAATGGATGATATTATGGATTGTTTGAGTGGAGCTGTGTATTTCTCAAAGATAGATCTGAAGAGTGGATATCACCAGATTTTGATCAGAGAAGGAGATGAATGGAAGACTACCTTCAAGACAAAGGAAGGATTATATGAGTGGTTAGTCATGCCTTTTGGGCTAACCAATGCACCGAGCACTTTCATGCGGCTCATGAACGAGGTTTTGAAAGAATTTCTGGGTAAGTTTGTCATTGTTTACCTAGATGATATTTTGATTTTTAGCAGGACATTGGAGAAACATATGATGCATATTCATATGGTGTTTGAGAAGTTGAGAGATGAGAAATTGTTGATTAATTTGAAGAAGTGCAGTTTTGTGAAGAAAGAGTTAGTGTATTTGGGATTTGTAGTTTCAGCAAAAGGTCTAAAAATGGACCTAGAGAAGGTACAGGCTATCCTTGAATGGCCTACTCCAAGGAGTGCTACTGAGGTAAGATTTTTTCATGGTTTGGCTAGCTTTTACAGAAAGTTTATCAAAAATTTTAGCAGTATTTATGGACCCTTGACTGAAACAATGAGAGGGGATAGAAAAGAGTTTAAGTGGACTAATGGGGCAGAAAAGAGTTTTCAATTATTGAAACAAAAAGTTACAGAACAACCTATTTTATCACTTCCAGATTTTAATAAGGTGTTTCAAGTAGATTGTGATGCTAGTGGTACTGCAATAGGAGCTGTTATGAGCCAAGAAGGTAAACCTGTTGTTTATTTCAGTGAGAAGTTAAATGATGCCAAGAGGAAATATTTTGTTTATGATCAGGAATTTTATGCTATAGTTCAAGCATTAAAGAAGTGGAGACATTATCTACTTCCTAAGGAGTTTTTTTTGTATACCGATCATCAAGCTTTGCAATATTTGAATAGTCAAGGAAAATTGAATCAAAGGCATTTGAAATAGGTTGAGTTTTTGCAAAGTTATACATTTTTTTTGAAACACAGGAGTGGAAAGTCTAATAGGGTTGCAGATGCTCTTAGCAGAAGGCAACTATTGCTGATAGAGATGCAGATTGAGGTGGTTGGGTTCAAGGAACTCAAGAATTTGTATCCATAGGATCCTGATTTTGGTGAAGCTTGGAAAACTTGTACAGAACCTATTACTCTAGATAGGATGAAATGGTTGGATTTCATCATCCAAGATGATATGCTATTTAGAGGGAGTCAGTTGTGCATTCCACGAAGTTCTATGAGGGAGAATCTCATCAAGGAGAAGCATAGTGGAGGATTGGCTGGACATTTTGGTCGTGATAAAACCCTTGCTTTGGTTGGTGAGAATTATTATTGGCCACAATTGCAGAAAGATGTGAAGAAGTTTGTAAAGAGTTGCAGAGTATGTCAGATGGCGAAAGGAGTGAAGCAGAATACAGGGTTGTATCAGCCATTATCTATACCAAAGAAGCCTTGGGAGGATATCAGTATGGACTTTGTTCTTGGTTTACCGAGGACACAGTGGGGACATGATTCAATTTTTGTAGTAGTTGACAGATTTTCAAAGATGGCACATTTCATTCCCTGCAAGAAGACTAATGATGTTGTTCATGTAGCAGCATTGTTTTTAGAGAAGTGGTGAGACTACATGGTTTGCCAAAGACCATAGTTTTAGATCGAGATACTAAGTTTGTTGGATATTTCTGGTAGACATTATGGAAAAAATTGAAGATAGATTTGAAGTTCAGTTCATCACATCACCCACAGACTGATGGACAAACAGAGGTGGTGAACAGGAGTTTGGGAAATTTGCTGAGATGTTTGGTTGGAGATAAGCCAACAGGATGGGATTTGATTTTACCATAGGTGGAATTTGCATACAATAATTTTGTCAACATAAGTACTGGTAAATCACCATTCTAGATTGTATATGGAAGTAGTCCAAGAAATACATCTGAATTGAGAAAGATAGATAAAAGAGAAATAAGTAGTGTTGAAGCTGAGGATTTTGCAGAACACTTGAAGAACATCCATGAGGAGGTGAGGAAGCATATTACCAAGATGAACGCACAGTATAAGGCTAAGGCAGATGAGAAAAGGAGGCATAAGGAATTTTAGGTTAGAGATGAAGTCATGGTTCATTTGCGGAAGGAGCAATTTCTGGTTGGTACATATAACAAGCTGAAAATGAAAAAGTTTGGACCATGCAAGATATTGAAGAAGCATGATTCAAGAAATGCATATGAGGTAGAATTGCCTAGTGAGCTGAATATTTCACCAGTGTTTAACATTTTAGATTTGACAGAGTATCATGAAGGAGGTCTTGAAGATGAATTTGCAACAGCACAGTGGAGTATTCTAGCAAGTAGTTCAGATACCAAGGAGATTGAAGACATACTGGACAGTTGTGTTGGTAGAAGCACAAGGAATAGGACATATGAAGAGTATTTGGTCAAATGGAAAGGACAACCTGTTGAAGATTCATCATGGCTAACAAAGGAGGAGGTTAACCATCTTGGTTTTCCTCTACACACCTGAGTCGTGACAGGGTCACTTCTCAAATTACCCTGGGTGTCTGATGCAGGAGCATCCTGGGTGTAAGAGCAATCTTGCATCACCCAAAAATATTTTGTTTTTGTATTCAATAAGGGCTATTTTGTGCAGAGCTGCTATTTATGGAAAGTTACTATTTTTGGTAATTTTCATATGTGCTCAGAATGATCTGATTTCTTTCTTGGAGGTTCATTTTGGTCATATAAGTCTGCCAGTAAAGTTTCATTGCCAGATCAAGTGTATATTGGAAGATATTGAAGATTTTTGGTATTGGCAGTTTGGTACAGAAACTTTGAACTCAGGTTTGAAGGCTTTAGAGGCCCTAGATGAGGTAAAAAATTTGGGTGACGGGTGCTTTTGTGGGTCAAGCCTGTAGAGCACTTTGTGGCATTTCTGAAATGGGGTTATAATAGCCGATCGGGTCAACTAGTGATGACTTATGGTCTTCGGAAGTTGGGCCACCTGAAATGGTAGAAAATAATTTTCTTCAAAATTTCTGTTTGGGTTTCAAAGGTTATCTTGAGTTGACTATGATGTAATAAAATGTAAAATAAAATAATTCTAAGTTTGGTCGGCCTTATTGGCTAAAATTTTGGAACCTTCTCAGGCAGTGGAAAATTGCCTATATAAGGAACGCTGTATTATTGTCTTAGACAGTTCAGAATAGTTCTGGGTAGTAGATCTGGGCATTGATTTGAGGCTTTGTCCTATAGAATATTGTAAGGAATGCACATGTGGCTTTGCATATTGTAATTCTAAAAGTTTGTAATTCCACATTTGTGGAGATAATAAGAAGCCAATTTTTTGTTCTTGCATATTATTGTTGTTGTTTCTCTATTTCTATTATGTGTTTGTGGTATTAAGGGGAGCACCCTTCATCACCTACTGAAGATATGAAGAGAAGAAATGGAGTGTTCTATTATAGATGCAACAAGGTTGGACACATTGCTAGAAATTACAGATCATAGATCAATCAGATTGGACCAAGATATGGAAACAATGGAATAGTTTGTCATATATGCAACAACATTGGACACATAGCAAGGCTTTGCAAAATGAATAATAGAGTTTTTCATACCAATCCTAACCCTAGAAGTCACGCAAGAAGAAATGAGGATGGAAGCAATAGTCAGAAAGGATGTTGTAGTAACTCAGATGAAGTGAAGTTTGTTAAAAGCACAGATCAAGGAGACATATTCAGCACTGAAGGCAGTCATAAAGGTGAAGTATTAAATGGTAAGAATGAATCTTTACCTGACCCATCTCAAAGTACTTAATTCATGAAAATTATAGTAGAATAGGAACTTAGATTAGTGTAGAATCTGATATATGATGAATTGAGTCTTGCACAATTAATGCAAGGTATTATATGATGTTATTGTTACCCAATTTCTCCTGTTCCATGCAAATTTGGCTAAGCTCCATCTTGGTCTCCATTTTAAATTTTCTGAGCACCTCAAAAAAATCTTATGGCCCTGTGTCATATCCTTTGGCCTTTGCAATTCATTTTTACTCCCTGGTCTCGAGGTGAAATTTCAAAAATCTAGCCGTTGAAGCCAAAAAACCCTAAAAACCCTAGGCCATGTTATAATCCTTCATTACCTTTTTTGGCTAGTTAAAGTTCCCATTTCAACATGTGGTCTTTATAATTCCTTTATTCACCAGTATTCCTTCATAATTCTTTTATTCCTCATGGTCATCTTTTCCTTTTGGCGAACTGGTGAATGTAGTGATTCTCATAATCACTTTATTCATGGTGGTTAAGTTCTTAACATCTAGCGATCTGGTGAATGGTTACATTTGTTTGGTGGTCTTAGTTTCCAGGCAGGTTAAATAGGATCGAAGATCGACAATGGTCATTGCACCGCAAGAAGAAGATGCAAGTGTTTTAAGATCACAGTATAGTGATGGCTGTTGATCTCCTTTTCCATACAACGCTACGCTTGTTAGTGGGTCCAATGCCATGTAGTCTGACATGGTAGTTTCTTATTGGTCGGTAGGTTCCTGATCTGGCGATTATCAGTGGGGCCATTTTCTTGATGCAAGTTAAGGTTCAACTACAATGCACAGTTGTCATTATACCGTTGATGAATGGTGCATAGGAGTTAAAGCTATGGTATAACGACAACCATAGATTCTTCTTTATCGCCAGAGCTCTAATAGCAGGTCCTATGTCAGAGGTGATCGAGCAATAGCAACAAATGGTGTGTTGACATGTGGCAAGTTTTTAGGTGGGCCCAAGGTTGTAAAATATTTTGGCGAATTGGTGGCTATGTATCTTTTAAGTTTGGTAGTTATGATAATATTTGGTGGGGGTCTAAAGTTTTCTCTGTTTTCTCATTCGTGGAACAAATTAGTAGTGCTCCAAATGATCTAGTGAATGCATGAATGTGTCTATCCGCAAAATCTCAAAATGAATTAGTGAAGCCCTAAAATTCTCAGTGACCTAGCGAATGTCTTCAGTCGCCAGTTCGCCGAATGTAGGTCAGGATTCTCATAAATGGTTAAAAGGTCATGTAGTGAACATGCAAATGAAGCTTTCTCACATTCACAGAGTACACCGATGATTAAGAAAAGGCTCAACGATAAAGTGAAATGCTTTGTTTGCTAAATCGCTTGACTGGACCAAGGTTATGAGAAGTATTTCATGACTTGGAAAAGTGCTTTCAGTCATGCATTCACTGAGTGACTAAAGGAAGGAAAAGGTTAAGTGGGTCCAAACTGTCACAAGTGCTGACATGCTCATATCCCATTGAAAAAAGAATTGATGATGAGGCTGAGGACTTTTCAGGAGTTTTCTGACAGTTATAAAGATCATTGAAGAAAACCAGATCTACCAGGAAGGGGTGATATCGACGGCTATGTTTTAAACCCAAACTTGTTGGCCATTGTTATTCAAATTTAAACATTTCTAAGAAGGTTTTTGCCATCATTTGATGCAATAGGCCGTGAGTGTCAGAGGTAGCTAGAGAATTTATGTTTCCAGGATGATTACAGTTGAGAAGATGATAAGGAGGTCTAAGCAGCCATCTTGGGTCGATTCTTGTTTCCTGAGAGGTACCATTTTGTGCATTCATGGAGGGCCTGAGTTGTAGAAAGGTAGATGAATCAAGGTTGCTTGTCTACAAGAAAATATAGTACAAGGAGGGGCACACAAACAAGATATATCTAATCAGTCAAGATATTCCAAGATACATTTATGATTAGACTTGATAGAGTTAGGGTTTTCTATTATTATAATGCAAATCATATGTAACCCTAATTAGGTTTTTGACTCCTACCTGCATGCTTTATAGGAGATGTATATATTGTTTTTTAGAGCTTTTAGAGCTTAGAGTTCACATTTTGTAAAGGGAAAAAGTCTCTTTCTTAGAAGACTATCCGTGGCATTTTTCTGTCCTCTGGTTTTCTACAATCTGTAATCTTTCATTGATGATTCAAATATTGCAGAGGTATTTTGTGACATCTTTTCTATCCCTATGCTTTCTTGTCTGAATTCTCTCTTATTGAATTGAAGTATATGTATGTCTTCAGTGATATCTTAGGGTTCCTGATCCCTCTCTCTTTTTGCAATATATGTGTATTCCTGTGGGTGATTTGATTTGAATGCTCTTGTGGGTATACCTCAACCCCTGACAATCTATCTCATTCCTATACCGAGTTGCAGTGGATTGTGTCTAAATTCTTAGGAATGCTATTGTTTGTGAAAGTTTTCTCTCTTTCCCTGAATAGCCTCTTTCTATTGCAAACCCTTCTATGAAATATTTATGCAAGCCTATTCAGTGAGTTGTGATCTCCTAGACCTAAGTTTATTGAATAAATTCATCCTCTATACTATGATTCAAACCATCATTTCGGTGTATCACCTAGTACGTAGTTTTCTTTCAAGTCATTTCCCTTTCAAGCATTCCTTCTATCCCTTTTCCCTCAAGAATTTTACTTTTTACGTCAAGAAGAAAATTAAGGTGATTATCCAAGAGGAACCATCCTAGAACTTGGAGGTCTCATCTTAGTTAGCATAGGTCCCACAACCTAGAGATGATTCCCATGTTATACTAGGTTATCAAGACCAAGAAAGCTGGAAACAAGGGTGCAAACTTAGTGTATAACAATTCTGGCATGCCTAGTGGGAGAAAAGATTAGATTGAAGTCCAAAGGTACTCCTATTGGTTCAGCTACAAAAGGATTAAAGAAGTTCAATACACAAGGAGTATCAGTACAGACGTAAGCTCAAGGATACCCTACCTTGGTGCCAGTGTATAACAATTATGGCATGCCTGATGGGACAAGTTCAAATTTATGTTCAAAGGTGTTACTAAGATTAGATTCAGATTCAAAGATACCTCACTTTGGGTGTAACATTTTTTACAACAAAAGAAGTTCATTTTGAAAAGATTATGTTATCTCTAATATACTGATTGTATAATATAGAATTTTAGAAGTTGTTCTATCAAGTATATCTGGTGACTCCATTGATTTTGCAGATTTAGGCCTAACCTCATTCAAAGTTTATGAGAAAGATTGAGACTAGGAGCTCAAAACCTACTAAATTTTCAGAGTTGCCCTCTAAAAGGAGCTATAAGGGTAGGTCAAATCAAAGAACATCCCCTGCAAGGAGATTTTAGTCTACACC
The DNA here is from genome assembly GCA_027943335.1 of Chamaecyparis obtusa. Lineage (NCBI taxonomy): Eukaryota > Viridiplantae > Streptophyta > Pinopsida > Cupressales > Cupressaceae > Chamaecyparis > Chamaecyparis obtusa. Next base: position 78,210 of record BSBK01013032.1, on the reverse strand, counting down.
ACTTGATACTTCAGAAAGGAGACCTTTTCCCTTTCATCTCAGCAGAAGAGGAAGATCTCTAACCAGAGATCTAGAAGAAGATTCAAATCCAGCATCAAATACAACTCACATAGTTGTTAATCTTCAAATCATAGCTCCTACAATGGCCAGATAGTTTGCTTTTGCACTTTTCAACCAGGGGAGTCCATTAGCCTTTGCTCGGCATCATAATGTGCCCTTGGTGGCATTAAATAGTCTACCTAATTTCATAGGTGAAGGACAAACCACTGCTTTTGAGCATATAAGAGACATGACCACTATTTGTAGCATACACAATATAACTCAAGAAGATGTAGCCACCAAATTATTAGCATCCTCTCTGAAAGGTAAGGCTCTTGAATGGTTTAGAACTTTAACTGTTGGCTCCATTACTTCATGGGATGAATTAGGGGATGCATTAAGTAAACATTTTGAGGATAAATCAGATAATTTATCTTTGGTGGAACAATTGACAACCATTAAAAGAGACCCTCAAGAGAAAATGATAGATTACAATAGTAGATTCCTCAAGACATGGAATAGAATCCCAGTCTCAATAAGGTCATCAACTGACCATCCTTTCCTATACTAGTTGCAAATTTTGAATGACCAAATCTCTATCATGATCCAATCTATGGGTGGTACCTCTTTACCCCAAGCTTTTGACATAGCTGTCAGAGTTGAAAATTGTTTAATTCAAGTAGGTATGATAGCTAGAAGGCCACCCATGCCCATCTTTCCTAGCCTTCAGCCCATTGCACCTCCACAAGTACCTCCATTTACCCCTATTCCCACCATATTAGCAGCTCAAGCTAGTACAATTGGTCAAGAGCTAAAAATAAGTTTCTCTCAAGAGCTGTAAGAGATAAAGAACAGCCAACAAATTAGTCAGCAAGAAATGACAAATTTGCTACAAACCTTGACTAAAGAGGTCACAAATCTAAAGAGGTAAAGGCAAGGAATCAGACCACCCTTTCAGCCACAAGGCCAAGGTCCCAATCAACAATATCAGAATCAGGGATAGCCTTATCAACAAAATAGGCCACCATACCAAGGAGGCTACCAAGGACAAAGAAAAAATTTCAATCAAAGACCATTCCAACCATACAACCCTGCACCTCTCAATTCTGCAAACCCAGTTAGGGATATGGTCCCTAGTCAAAACAATATGGCTATGGATAATGAATGGTGTTTTCCTTGTAATCAGCCTCCTAATCAAGCTACATGTTCAAATGGATGGATGAACTAAGCATTGATGGTTCAAAATTTCTCAGAAGCTCAATCAGAGGCTTCTTTTAGTGGATCAGTTCCTCAACAAGAACCACAAGATAATGAGATTGCTCTTTTCAATTGGGAGCAGCAGGATTTCAAAGGAGTCATTGGTGAACCTTCCATTACTACCAACACAAGGTCAAAGAGAAGAGCTCAAGACATGGAGCAGGCAGACTCTGGCACTAAAGCCACTACATCTATAGAGTCAATAAAACAAGCTACTCCTATCACATTCAAGAAGGCTCCTGCCATTACAAGAAAAGAAGGCCAACATTCCAAAGAAGTGGAGCCCATCATAGTAAAACAAAAACAAAGAGTGCACACTATGACACCTTTCAACATTGTAGACAACATGAAGAAGGTGAACATTACCATGTCTATGTGGGACTCTTTGGCTATTCGAGGGCAACCTGAGATTTTGAAGAGGGCCATGACTGAAACGATTGCTCCTCAGCCTACAAAAGAAGCTAAAAAGTTAGTGTCGGTTAACACTAATGAAGGGTGCTCCCCTTAATACCACAAACACATAACAGAAATAGAGAAATGATAGCAATATGCAAGAATAGAAAATTGGCTTCTTATTATCTCCACAAATGTGGAATTACAAATTTTTTGAATTACAATATGCAAAGCCACATGGGCATTCCCTTACAATATTCTATAGGACAAAGCCTCAAATCAATACTTAGATCTACTACCCAGAACTCTCCTGAAATGCCTAAGACAACACTAAAGACCTTTCTTATATAGGCAATTTGCACCGCTCGAGAAGGTTCCAAAAATTTAGCCCTTTAGGCCAACTAGACATAGAATTAATTTATTTTCACAATTTTTACAATAGGGTCGGCTCAAAATAAATACAAAAATATTATTTTAGGTAACCCAACTTCTGGAGGCCATAACTTTTTAACTGTAAGTCCATTTTTCTATTGTAACCACTTTTCAGAAACATCATGATGAGATCTACAGTGCTTGACACACGCAAGCGTGAGTCAGTTGAGGGTCGATTGTGATCTGGAGCCTCTAAGGCCTTCAAAATTGACCTGAAAGATTTCATACCCAAAATCTTCAATACCTTCACCAATACTAATGATGTGGCAATGAAACTCAACTTGTAGGCTGAAATGACTAAGATGAACCTCCAACTGTGAAATCAGAACATTCTGAGATCATAAGACCAACTTACTAAAAATAGTAAGTTTCCATAAATAACAGCTCTACACAAGATAGCCCTTATTGAAAAGGAAACAAAAATATTTTTGGGTGATGCAAGATTGCTCTTACACCCAGGATGCTCCTACATCAGACACCCAGGGTAATTTGAGAAGTGACCCTATCACGACTCAGGTGTGCAGAGGAAAACCAAGATGGTTAACCTCCTCCTTTTCTAGCTATGATGAATCTTCAATAGGTCATCTTTTCCATTTCACCTAATATGCTTCATATGTCTTGTTCCTTGTGCTTCTCCCAACATGACTATCCAGCATATCTTCAATCTCCTTGATATCTGAACTAGTTGCTGGAATACTCCACTATGCTACTGTAACCTTATCTTCAACACCTCCTTCATGATACTCTATCAGATCTGAAACATTAAATACTGGTGAAATATTCGGCTCAGTAGACAACTTGACCTCATATATATTTCCTGAATCATGCTTCTTCAGTATCTTACATGGCCCAAACTTCTTCATTTTCAACTTGTTATATGTACCAACTGGAAATCTTTCCTTGGGAAAATGAACCATGACTTCATCTCCAACCTAAAATTCCTTATGCCTCCTTTTCTCATCTTCCTTAGCCTTATACTATGCATTCATCTTGTTAATGTGCTTCCTCACATCCTCATGGATGTTCTTCAAATGTTCTACAAAATCCTCAGCTTGAGCACTACTTATTTCTCCGTTATCTATCTTTCTCAACTCAGATGCATTTCTTGGACTCCTCCCATATACAATCTGGAATGGTGATTTACCAGTGCTCCTATTGATAGAATTATTGTATGCAAATTCTACCTATGGTAAAATGAAATCCCATCCCATTGGCTTATCTCCAACCAAACATCTCAGAAAATTTCCCAAACTCCCATTCACCACCTCTATCTGTCCATCAGTCTATGGATGATGTGATGAACTAAACTTCAAATCTATCTTCAACTTCTTCCAAAATGTACGCTAGAAATATCCAATGAACTTAGTGTCCCTATTTGAAACTACACTTTTTGGCAAACCATGCAGTCTCACCACTTCTTTCAAAAATAATTCTACTACATGAACAACATCATTAGTCTTCTTGCAAGGAATAAAATATGCCATCTTAAAAAATCTGTCAACTACCACAAAAATTGAATCATGTCCCCATTGTGTCCTTCGTAACCCAAGAATAAAGTCCATACTGATATCCTCCCAAGGATTCTCTAGTATAGGTAATGGCTGATACAACCCTATATTCTGCTTCACTCCTTTCACTATCTAACATACTTTGCAACTCTATACAAACTTCTTGACATCTTGCTGCAATTGTGGCCAATAATAATTCTCACTAACCAAAGCAAGGGTTTTATCACGACCAAAATGTCCAGCCAACCCTCTGCTATGCTTCTCCTTGATGAGATTAGCCCTCATAGAACTTCTTGGAATGCACAAATGACTCCCTCTAAATAGCATATCATCCTGAATGATGAAATCCAGTCACTTCATCCTGTTTAGAGTAATAAGTTCTTTACAAGCTTTCCAAGCTTCACCAAAATCAAGATCCTCTGGATACAAATTTTTGAGTTCCTTGAACCCAACCACCTTAATCTACATCTCCGTCAGTAATAGTTTCCTTCTGCTAAGTGTGTCTATAACCCTATTAGACTTTCCACTTCTATGTTTCAAAAGAAATGTATAACTCTGTAAAAACTCAACCCATTTCAAATGCCTTTGATTCAACTTTCCTTGACTATTCAAATATTGCAAAGCTTGATGACCAGTATACAAAAAAAACTCCTTAGGAAGCAGATACTGTCTCCACTTTTTCAATGCCTGAACTATAGGATAAAATTTTTGATCATAAATAAAATATTTCCTCTTGACATCATTTAACTTCTCACTGAAATAAGCAATAGGTTTACCTTCTTGGCTCATAATAGCTCCTATTGCAGTACCACTAGCATCACAGTCTACTTGAAACACCTTATTAAAATTTGCAAGTGCTAAAACAGGTTGTTCTGTAACTTTTTATTTCAATAGTTTAAAACTCTTATCTACCCCATTAGTCCACTTTAACTCTTTTTTATCGCCTCTCATTGTTTCAGTCAATGTTCCACAAATACTGCAAAATTTTCTAATAAACTTTCAGTAAAAACTAGCCAAACCATGAAAAGACCTTACCTTAGTATCACTCCTTGTAGTAGGCCATTCAAGGATAGCCTATACCTTCTTGGGGTCCATTTTTAGACCTTCTACTGAAACTACAAACCACAAATACACTAACTCTTTCTTCACAAAACTACACTTCTTCAAATTAATCAACAATTTCTCTTCTCTCAACTTCTCAAACACCATACGAATATGCATCATATGCTCTTCCAATGTCTTACTAAAGATCAAAATATCATCTAGGTAAATAATGACAAACTTACCTAGAAACTCTTTCAAAACCTCGTTCATGAGCCACATGAAAGTGCTCAGTGCATTGGTTAGCCCAAAACGCATGACTAACCACTCATACAGTCTTTCCTTTGTCTTGAAGGTAGTCTTCCATTCATCTCCTTCTCTAATTTGAATCTAGTGATATCCACTCTTTAGATCTATCTTTGAGAAATACACAGCCCCACTCAAATAGTCCATAATATCATCCATTCATGGCAATGAAAACTGGTACTTGATTGTGATCTTGTTTATTGCTCTAGAATCTGTACACATCCTCCATTCTCCATTCTTCTTTGGTGCTAATACCACTGGCACAACAAGACTTAGTCTCTCTCAAATCAACCCCTTCTATAATAACTCATGTACTTGTCTATTCAACTCTTCACTTTTTGCTAGTGTCATTCTATGTGCTACCTTGTTTGACAAACTAGCTCCTGGAATCAAATCCATTTGATGACTGATCTTCCTTACCGGTGGTAATCCATTAGGTACATTATTAGATACAATATCCTGAAACTCATTCAAAAAATCTACAACCTCTACAGGCACATCCTCTACTTCCTCTTTACCAGCTTTTGGAATTAAAGAAAAACACACATGTTCATGCCTCATACCATTTAGGAATTTTCTTCCATCAACAAATGTTATTCTTGCATTACGACATACATTTTCTTCGGTCTCCTTCAATGGCTTTAGCTTATGTCACACTCCATCCTTTGTTAGGGAATAGGTATTCACATTACCATCATGTATAGCACATCTATCAAACTACCACAGTCTATCCAACAACATATTACATGCATCCATAGATATGATATCACATAGTATCTTATCTTGGTATCCACCGATCTTGAACTTTACTAGGCACTGTTCACTGACCATGACCTTGTCATCATCTTGCACCCATTCAATCTAATATGGATGTGGGTGTTTTTGTCTCTTGAGCTTCAACTTTGTCACCATCTCTTCTGACACCAAATTGTTAGTGGTCCCACTATCAATAATCACATCATAGAATTTACCCTCACACTTGCATCTAGTGCGAAACAAACTCCTTTGTTCAAATTCATTCTCAGCACTCAGCAGGACTCTTCTATTAATCAATGTTTCTCCTCTTTCAACATCTTTAGAATTTGAGGATCTGACATCTTCAACTACATGTGCCACTCTAGCTTGGCCTTCATTCTTGCCATCTATCCTTCCTTGGCATTGAGGACATTCAAATTCCATATGACCTTCTTCCCGAACCTTGTCCTCTTCCTCTTCCTCTCTGATCTCTATTGTTCTGATCTTGGAAATGGTTGGAATTATTTTCTCTCTGATTTTGACTACTACTGGCCTCATCCTTCTTTCTCAGATCTTCATTTCAGCCTCCATATGACCATCCACCAAATCATCCACCGTGACCTCTTCCATTTTGTCTGCTTTCAAACTTCTTGTTCAACTTTTCCTCTACTTTGAAGGCAAATTTGTATGCCTCATCAATACTATTCATTTGAACCAAATTCAAGTCCTCTTGAATGCTCAGCCCCAACCCATTAAGGTAATAGGAAACTTTCTCCTTATCAGCTTCTGCATGGCCTATTCTGATGAGGATTAGATAGAACTCCTCTGTATACTCCTGAACAGATCTTCCTACTTGCTTCAAACTTTGCATCTTCTTCAGAAGGTCAAGCTCATAATCAGTAGGAATGAATTGTCACTTCAATTTATCCACCATCCAATCCCATCTTGTGAATTTATCTTTCCCTCTTCTATTTCTCTCCAATTGATTCTCTTGCCACCAGATCTTCACATGACCTTTCAGTCTGGCCTTTGCAAACTTGACCCGATCAGGATCTTCAATATCTTCATACTCAAAATATTCTTCACATTCATTGATCCAGTCAATTAATTCCTCTAGATTAAAATTCCCTAAAAAATGTAGGAACCTCAATCTTAGGTCTTTTCCCGATCTTGGAAATGGCCCAAAAAAGCCTTTCTTCCTCTTGATTCAAAACTTTGACTTCTCCTTCTTAATCTTCTTCTTCGGCTTCATCCTCACTTTTGTCTCTGACATTAAGATTCATTCCTCTACAAATCACCTCTTGCAATGCTCATACTTGTCTCTATAGTTCCCTAACCTTAGGTGTTATAACACCAGCTCTTCCACCAAGTTCCCTTCATGGAGGAATTTTTGCACTTCTCACTGAAACCCTAACCACGGTCATGGTGAAAACTGCCTCACAGTCAGTGATCTATTTACATAGAAACCCTAACCCATGGTCCTATTGCAAACTGCCTCATAATCGATGATTAGTTTACACACTTAGGAACTCCTTCTCTAATACCACTTGATGAAGGGTGCTCCCCTTAATACCACAAACACATAACAGAAATAGAGAAATAACAACAATATGCAAGAACATAAAATTGGCTTCTTATTATCTCCACAAATGTGGAATTACAAATTTTTAGAATTATAATATGAAAAGCCACATGGGCATTCCCTTACAATATTCTGTTGGACAAAGTCTTGAATCAATACCCAAATCTACTACCCAGAACTGTCCCAAACTGCCTAAGACAACACTATAGACCTTTCTTATATAGGCAATTTTTACCACTTGAGAAGGTTCCAGAAATTTAGCCCTTTAGGCCGACTAGACATAGAATTAATTTATTTTCACAATTTTTACAATAGGGTCGGCTCAAAAGAAATATAAAAATATGATTTTAGGTAACTCAACTTCTGGAGGCCATAATTTTTTAACCGTAAGTCTATTTTTCTATTGTAACCACTTTTCGGAAATGCCATGATGAGATCTACAACACCTAACATGCGCAAGCACCAGTCAACCGGGGGTTGATCATGATCCAGAGCCTCTAAGGCCTTGAAAATTGACTTGAAAGATTTCATACCCAAAATCCTCAATAACTTCACCTATACTGATGATGTGTCAATGAAACTCAACTTGTAGGCTGAAATGACTGAGACGAACCTCCAACTGTGAAATTAGAACATTTTGAGATCATAAGACCAACTTACTAAAAATAGTAAGTTTCCATAAATAACAGCTCTGCATAAGATAGCCCTTATTAAAAAGTAAACAGAAATGTTTTTGGGTGATGCAAGATTGCTCTTACACCCAGGATGCTCCTACATCAAACACTGATCAAGAAAAGGAGACTCCAAGTTGCAAATCCAAAGGCAATACCACTCAAGGTAGGAACTCAAAGCCACCTCCATTTTATGTGTCTTTAATCATTGGAAAATCGTTAGTACATAATTGTATGCTAGATAGTGGAGCTACTAGTACTGTAATGCCCAAAAAAGTGGCTGACCAATTAGAAATAAAATATGAACCCCTCCAAAAGAAGGTTACACAATTTGATGGATCCTCAGTTAACACTATAGGTGTAGCTAAGGATACTAGTCTGATCCTTCATGCTAGTCCTAATTTCTCTATCCTGCTTGATATATCTATCATAGATCTCCCTGCTCTGTTTGCCATATGTTTATCAAGGGATTTTACAGCCAAAATAGGAGGTTACCTATCTTCAGATTGGTCTCACATGCTATTTCACACAAGGTATGGTACCAAGGTAACCATTAAATCATAACCATTGGCAACACACCATACAGAACCATATGTGCCCAATACCATCAATGTAAGCTGCACTATATTTGATGACAATGACTTCCAAACCATTGGAGAAGTAGACACTAAGATAGAGAATATCCCTAATATTTTACTAGATGAAAGAGCTTCAGAAGCCCAAGAAAATCTTATTTGGGATTTTGTTTTGGGAAGTTATTTGATACAAGAGAGTGGATCCATAGAGCCAAGTCTTCTCAAGGAAGACACTAATTCACAAGATCAGAGCAATCAGGTTTGGGAACTATTTTTTGATGGTGCTAGAAGTAGACATGGTTCTAGTGGTGGTGCTATATTAGTGTCCCCAAAAGGAGAAATGTACTACACAGCTTTTAGATTCAGTTTCTCCTGCAGTAGCAACACTGCAGAGTATGAAAGCCTAGTCAATGGACTGGAGTAGGCTAGGAAAAGAGGGCTCAAGGCTTTAAAAGTTTATGGTGACAGTGAGTTAGTTGTTAGCCAAGTGAGAGGGATAAGTGCAACTAAAAATGACACCTTGAGAGCATACAAACATAGAGTTTGGGATGCAATTGGAGACTTTTGTTCTTTCAACATTGTTTCTATCCCTAGAAAACTAAATCAAAATGCAGATAGATTAGCTGCTATTAGGTCTCAATATGATATCCCCAATAGCATTTCAAAAGAAATAGACCAACAACATATCAAAGTGATTTTTAGACCCTCTATCCTTGAAAATGATACTAATTGGTAGGTGTTTGACAATGATGAACAAATTCTGTAGTTCTTGTTTGAAGAAGATGTCTTCTCAGAGCATAACCAAGATAGGCTATCACAAAACTCTGGTGATCAAGTGATACAGCTTAAGTCTAATAAGATGCCTAGAGGTCTTTTCACCATAGAGACTATCTTCAACAAGGATGACCAGGTTAAGAAGAACAAAGTTGGCTTGGTAGTTCAACAAGAACATTGTGTTGAACTAAAGTTGGAACCAAGTAAAATTTTACAATTTGGAAAGGTAAACACTAATTCAAAGAAGCAGGCCTACACCCAATTATTCAAAGAATTCAGTGATGTTTTTGCATGGCAATATGAAGACCTCAAAGGTTTTAATCCGGCCCTTGCTCAACACACTATCGAATTAGAACCTAATGCCAAACCAGTAAGGCAAAAACAAAGGCCTGTTAATCCCAAACTTGAGCCACTTATGCATAGAGAAGTGCTCAAATTGATAGAAAGTGGTATCATCTGCCCCATCAAGCATACTAGTTGGGTTTCCAACCTTGTTCCTATCAGGAAGAAGAATGGGGAGTTGAGGTTATGTGTCGACTTCAGGGATCTTAACAGGGCCTCTGTAAAAGACCACCATCCATTACCCTCTATAGAACAAATTTTACAATGTTTCTTTGGATCTGAAAGATTTTCATTATTGGATGGCTATTCAAGATACAATTAGATCTTAGTAAATGAAGAGGATCAATATAAGACTACATTTACGACCAAGTGGGGAACCATGGCTTATCAAAATATGTCCTTTGGTTTGTCAAATGCAGGTGCTACATTTCAAAAGGCAATGGATATGGCCTTTAAAAGCCTCATGTATAGGTTTGTATTGGTCTACTTGGATGACATAACTATCTATTCTAAACATGCAGTAGATCATATCAAACATTTGAGGAAGATCTTTGAAAGGTGTAGAGAGTTTGGGATATCTCTTAATCCCAAGAAATGTGTGTTTGCAGTTCATGAAGGAAAATTGTTGGGATATGTAGTGTCCAAAGAAGGAATTATAGTGGATCCTAAGAGAATTGCATCTATCTTAGAACTACCCTTGCCACATCATAAGAAAAGTCCCCAATCTTTCATAGGAAAGATTAAATTTGTTAGGAATTTCCTACCTAATATTGTAGATTTATTAAAGCCTTTGACAGCCATGTTAAAGAAAAGTTCAACTTTCAGCTGGACTAAAGAAGGAAAAGCCAATTTTCAAGCTATCAAAGAGGCCCTGATAGAAGCTCCTGCTCTCTTAAACCTAAATTTTAGTAAGGATTTTATACTTTATGCTTATGGAGGTCATGATGCTATATTTGCTATGTTGACTCAAGAAAATTCAGATGGATTGGAGCAGCCTATTGCTTTCTTCAGCAAAGGTTTAGAAGAGTATGAACAAAGTGTAGACTAGGATTTGTGAGTGCACCTAAACCTGTTTTGAAGGCCAAAGACAAACAAATGTCATAGCATATAATCAAATCAAATTTAATGGTTAACAAACTAAAATCAAAGCCACCTCAGTTTAAGCTTAAAACGGATGCGCCCATGCACCGTTTGATATGCTTAGATATAGAGGGATGTGGGTGTGCAAACTCAAGCACTTGGAGCATGCAAGATAAATGATGATTTGAGGATCAAGAAGACCCAAAATGACACAAAATAGGTATGAGGAACCTATTTTGCCTCAAAGGCCTCAAGAACACACAAATATGCAAAGCTAGATAAATGAACTAAGATTGATTAAACAAGAAATGACTCTATGTTAATCCATTTAAGCTAATTTAGATGTTATTTAAGCTTGAAAATGATCTAAAAAAGATGAGTTTATGCTTATGCTAGAATGAAAATGACATTATAACTTTGCTATTGAGTTTGAGAGTTGAGAGATGATTTGCCTTAGGAAGTGAGGGTATTTATAGGATTTCTAAGGCTTGGGGTAGGAGGAATGAATGGCCAATATTGAAATCCTTAAGAGAGGCCAAGATTCACTCAAAGGGAAGCACATGGATTGTGCTAGTTCTCAGCCAATCAGGAGGTGACACATGTCACAAGGTGAGTGGATGAAGGGAAGGGCAAAAAAGGAGTCAACAAAGGGGGCTCCAAGCTCATAACTCTCCAAATAAATGCTTGTAAGAGCAATGAATGGGCTTTAAGAAGCTTTGAAGACTTTGGGGAAGCAATAAATGCTTTGTGGTTGAGATATTTGGAAGGAAAGACTTTGCTTTGGTTTAGGAAAGTCTTAAGCTTGGTTAGGATTGCACAAAGGTTTAAGGGTAGGATTAGGATTAGATTAGGACAAGAAAAGGATTAGGATGGGTGAACAGGGTGGTTTTGAGAAGATTCTAGAAGAGTCTAGATTTCTCCTTAGTTTCATGGAATAAAAGGTTATTCATTCCAAAAGCTTAAGTTTTAGGAATATTTATTAAAATATTTTCAATAAATATGAAAATTAAATATTTAATCTTAATTAAATATTTAACCTTGGGATTAGGGTTAGAAAAGATGGGATTAGCCTTTTAATCAAAATTAAGAAGGGATTAGAAGATTTTGGAAGAGGTTAGTGGTCTTAAGGAAATTGGCCAAGTTTGGGATAAAAAATAAATTAAAAATAAATTAATTTATTTTTGAGGTTTTTGGTCAATTTGTTAATTATTTAATTAATAAATTAGGGATAATGTCCAAATGACATTTTTAGGCTAGATTCCTTAATTAAAGATTTTTAATTAAGAGAGAGGGATTTAATGGCATAAAAATAAATAAATTAATTAAATAAATAATTAATTAATAAATGATGATGTCATCAAGGATTTTCAGAAAACAAAAATAATTTATTTTTTGAAGGATTTTTTGGTGTCTACATTTTGCCCCTCTTTGATGCGATGCCGCAAGTGGCATGGCGTCAAAGACAAGAAAACAAGATGCCAAGGCTAGAATCAGAAGAAGAGGGTATGACGCCCGGGTGGACTGGAAGAAAGAGGAACATGCCCCAGGTGGGACAAAATCATGGAAGATGCACCTAGTGGGACAAGGAGAAAGAGGGATTACGCCCTGGGACAGAGTGTGCCTGGCGGGACGAGGAAGGAAGGGCCTAGGAAGAAAGGGGAGATAAATAACCTCACTTCTAAGAACAAATATGGAGGATATGCAAGATGAGATGGAAATGCAAGATGCAAGATGCAGCTGTATGCAAAGATGCAAGATTAATCTATATGATAAATGCAAGGGACCAGATAGCTCCAAGTGCAAACAGGAGTGCACAACCTAGATTTAATATAGCTATGTTAGAGACCTGCTAAGGATACTGGGATCATGAGGCCTGTCAACAATGTCGCAGAGGACTGACGAGGACTGACGCTAAACAAACACACAGGGTTGCCCCAACATCACACATGACGCACAGAGGTGACATGGTGGAATCGATGCTGAAGGAACCACAAACACACAACTGACTCACAGGCAGAAGTGAAAGATCAAAAGACCTTGCCCCAGATTATCCACACACGCAGCACACCGTGATATAATGAATCGTGGTGACCCTGGTGGGATAATGAGAAGCCAAAAAGATTAACAAGACCCAAAGGACAAAAATCCAAGATCAAAATGATAACTCCAAAAAGACATCCTTTGCCAAGGAGAGAGATTAGGTTTGATTGATGGTGGGAAGATTGGTCGAACAGGAGGAACGATATATCCTCAAGGACCAGGACGGAAGATTAGGTCAGACAGGAGGAACGATATATCCTCAAGGACCCATGGGTTGGTGAGAGAATAAGTGTGGTTTTTCACTGGCAAAAGCTGAAGTTCGAGGAATAATCAGGATGAGCAAGGATAAGTCGACAATTGATGTTGCTGAAGCACAAGGCCTGAGTGGAACTGCAAATTTTCTGAGGCTGGGGATGGGACAAGATATTTGATCAAATGCTGCTGCAGGATAGACAAAGGCTATGTACAACAAGGAGGAATGATATGCACAAGGGATATGTACAGAAGCTCAGGATTGGGGATAGGAAGATCACACTCAGCGGGACTCTCACTAGGACGGAGACAAGGAGGATAAATACAAGGAGGAATGCGCTGTACAGGAAAGGGATAAGGATATGGTACAAGATATGGTACAAAGCTTTAGAATAGGATATGGATTGCAGATGGGTTGGAGGAAGATGGGAGCTGAATGCGTGGAAGATAGGGGAGATGGAACTGCTGGGAGATCTGTTATGGATGGAGGATGAGGACGGTAGCTGAAAGGACAACTGAATAGATAAATAGCTTAGTTTACTACGTTGGCACCTGTTTACCAAGTTTTCACCAACATACTTGTCCAAGGCGCTTGAATTGCCAAGTTTTCACCGTTGGACGATTATTTTCTCTTTCTCTTTTTTTTTTCTTTTTTTCTTTTTTTTTGCTTTTTTTTCTTTTTTTTCTTTTTTGAATGTTTTTAGATTTTTTGAGATATGCAGGATCAGGTTCAGGCATAGAACCTCTTCAGATGGATGATGTTGATAGGATCATTCAAGGGCTCACCTTCTGGTGTTGATAGCTGATAGGCTCCGGAGCCAAAGGATGCGGTGACAACATAGGGGCCCAACCAAGTAGGCTCAAACTTGCCTTTCTTTTCTCTATTTGCTAGGACCTTCTGATTTTCTTTAAGGACCATGTCACCGACCTGGAATTGTCTAGGATGGACCTTTTTTGTTATAACTCCTTTTGAGTCGATTCTGGTATGCAACCAGGTGATCATAAGCTTGTTGTCTCTTTTCATCTAGCAGATCTAGCTGTGTGAGCCGGGCCACATGATAGTCTTCATCAGTTGTATAGTTCTTCATGGAGACGCGCAAGGATGGAAGCTCAACCTCGATCGACAGAACGGCTTCAGCACCATATACAAGGGAGTATGGGGTGGTGCCTGTGGGAGTGCGATAAGAAGTGTGATAGGCCCAAAGGGCAGGATTGATTTGGAGGTGCCAGTCACGACCAGAATCATTGACAACCTTCTTGAGGATTTTCAAGATAGTTTTGTTAGTTGCCTCAGCTTGGCCATTTCCTTGAGGGAAATATGGACTAGAGAAACGGTGATGGATGTGGAGTCTGGCACATAGATCATCCACATGCTGGTTTTCAAAAGGTGTGCCATGGTCTGTGAAAATGGTAGATGGTATGCCGAAGCGGCAAATGATATGATAGAGGATGAACTTGGATATTTGGATGTCAGTAGTAAGGGTGAGTGGAATCGCTTCAACCCATTTGGTAAAGTACTTTGTAGCTGTTATGATATACTTGTGTCCATCCGAAGAAAGGGGGGTGATCAAGCCAATGAGGTCGAGGCCCCAACATGAAAAAGGCCACGGTGGTGCAATAGGCTGTAGATCCTGTGCTAGTGCATGTATCAAATTGGCATGCTGTTGACATGGGAGACATTTCTTGACAAATTCACACGCATCATGTTCCATTGTTGGCCAATAATATCCAACTCTAAGCAGCTGCTTTGCTAGAACCATGCCACTCGTGTGGGCACCGCAAATTCCAGCGTGAACTTCTTGTAAGGCCAGGATGGCCTCGTTTGAGTCTAAACATCTAGATAGGACATTATGATACCCACGACGATATAGGGTGTTGGCTACAAGAGTGTAGCAGGAAGCTCTGCGAATAAGGTTTTGGCATTGGTTATTGGTGAGATGGGGAGATATGATACCATTTTTTAGATATGCATGGATGTCATGGTACCATGGGGATTGAGGACCAACCAAGACACACACCATGTCTGCATCGGTGTTCTCATAAGCTGGCAAGTGTAGCTGCTCGACTAGAAATTCATATTGTGTTGCATCACGTGGGATTTCCAATAAGGATCCGATGGTTGCCATTGCATCTGCTGCTTTGTTTTGAAGCCTTGGGATCTGATTGAATTGTAGATGTAGGAAATGCTCTTTCAGTTTATCCACCAGTTGCTTGTAGGGTAGCAATTTGTCATCCTTTGTCTGATACTCATCAAGGACTTGCTTGATAATGAGCTGTGAATCTCTAAAGACTTGTAGTTCTGTGATGTTCCATTGGATAGTTGTTTTGAGACCTAAGATGAGTGCCTCATATTCTGCAATGTTGTTGGTACAGGGGAATCCCAACTTGAATGATTTTGGAATATAGTCATCTTGAGGTGTGACGAATAGGATTCCTGCTCCAGAGCTATGGGATGTGTTGGAACCATCAAAGTATAGTTTCCACATGGGCTGCTCTTCAATCATGCATAAGTGTTCATCAGGGAATTCCATGATTAGTGGATAGGCATCCACCAATGGTGCTTCTGCTAGTTGATCGGCAATGACTTTCCCTTTGATTGCTTTGCGATCTACATACTGAATGTCAAATTTGCTAAGTAACATGACCCATTTTACCATACGGCCTGTGAGGGTTGTCCTTGATAACAGATACTTAAGAGGGTCCACCTTTGATATGAGCTTGATTGTGTGGCTAAGCATGTAATGTCTAAGTTTTTGAGTGGCAAAGACCACTGCTAAGCATGCTTTCTCCATGGGTGAATAGTTAAGCTCATGGCCCACAAGAGTGCAACTGATGTAGTAGATAGCTCATTCTCTATTTTCATCATCATGCTGTGCTAGGAGTGCCCCTAGTGCTGTAGCTGTTGTTGAGATGTAAGGGATGAGTGGGCATCCTGAAACCGGTGGTACTAGGATTGGAGCATTAGCTAGATACTCCTTGAGCTTATCAAAGCTTCTTTGACATATGGGATCCCACTTGAAGTTGGTGTCTTTGCATAAGAGATGTGAGAAGGGTTGGCACTTGTCTGCTAGTTGCGAGATGAACCGCCGAACTGATTGAAGCTTGCCCTGTAGGCTTCTGAGCTGTTTGAGATTTCTTGGTGGAGGCATCTCTGTTATTGCTTTTACCTTTTTAGGATCGATCTCTATGCCTCGTCTAGAGACGATGAAGCCTAGAAGCTTTCCAGATGTAACACCAAAGACACATTTCTTAGGATTTAACTTTAAGCCACAATGATTCAGACGATCAAACACACGTTCTAGGATGTTGATGTGTTCATCCCTTGTTTTGGATTTTGCAAGGATATCTGATGCAGGAGCATCCCAGGGTCATTGGCTATCCTGCATGTTTGGGAGATTTGATGGAGTCATGTGGACTTATTTTCATATGTGAGGGGTTTGGTAGAGTTGGATAAACCCACTTGGGTCTTGGGTAATTGGTTTTGATGTATTTAATGGAACTTGGCATGATCTCGGTTGCTCAGCATGGCCTAGGGGAGCTCGGCCTTGCTTGGGAATTTGGTGCCTATTTTAGGCTGTATAAGTAATTTTCCATAAAGATTTAGAGGCTGAAAATTTCAGGGATTGAAGAGGGCCTATATTTCTACCTACGGTTCGAAGCACGAGTTCTAATTCATTCAGAGCTAGGAGATATCGCAATTTTACTAAGACATCAATTTTGAGAATTTAATTATTGTTGTTGGCCGACTTGTGGCATTTAATTTCGGTATTTGTATTTAATTTATTTTTAGGGCCGACCTGTGGCTTAGATTGGTATAAGTAGGGGTTGTGGGGGAAGTCTTGAGGCATTCATTCATCCACTTGGGAGAAGAGGAGGTGGATGTGGAGTGAGTTTTGAGGAGAGCTAGTAGCTGCGGCTTGGGAAACAAGGAGATTGCTTGGTGGGCTTGCGAGCACAAGTTTAGATCTTCCTTGGGGGTTCCTACCAGTGTGTGGATCTGGGCTAGCTAGGGTTTTGGTTTGGATCTTGCGAGATCTTGTGGATTTTCTATTGTAATTGCATTGTATTTGGCCGTAACCTGGAAGGCCTTACAGCCGGGCATGTTAGATGAAAATATAATGATTCTATTATGAGTATTGGCATTGTGTGGATCTAAATATTTGTATTGTTATTATATTCTATTGTGTGGTTATTTGCTAGGGGCTAGCACATCTCCATCGAGGATTCTCCTACCTTGCACTGCATCAAGTGGTATCAGAGCGAAGGTTGTTCCTGAGTGTGTGGACAGAGCACCGAATGGGAGGCAGTTTGCACCAGGACCTTTGGTGGAGTTGATCATAACACAATTGTTGCTGAGTGTGTGGACAGAGTGTCCAATGTGAGGCAGTTTTCATCAAGACTTTGGGTGGAGTGAAGGTTGGATCTAGTTGGTGATTTGCTGCAGAGGGTTTGCGAAGATCTTAGAAGATGGCTCTAAGAAGATTGGACCCTGAGATGATTGAAAAACTCCATGATGTGGTGGAGAAGAATATTTCAAAGACTTGTGCTCGGTTGGAAGCTAGATTCACTAATCAAGTTAAGGAAGGGATGGTTGAGAGTGATCCATCTCTGGATAAATTTCGTAAGAGAGTTTGAGAGATCTTGAAACCATGGAGCTGGAGTCTACCGATCAGGAAGCGAGTTGTCTAGCTGGTTAGAAGACTTGTTCGAGAGAGAAGAGGGCATAGCAAGGTCAAGATGGAAGTTGGTTTTGTTGATCAGTGTGTGGAGGCTGATGCAGAACCTGCAAAGAAACCTGTGGATGTTTCTATGGAGCTTCCTAACCTTGTTGATGCTATGATTGAGATTGGTTTTCATGATCAGTTGGTTGAGTCTGACATGGAAATTGTGGAGCACTTGGTCGTGGATAATCAGGTTGCTAAGGGTGGTGATCCATATGATATGGATGTTGTTGATATGGATGTTGCTGGTGTGGATTCACTAGTTGTTGATGTGGTTGAGGATCTACATGATACTACAGATCTGTATGTTCCTGATGTGGACTTGTTGGTGGTTGACATGGTTGAGGATTGACATGTTGCTCCTATTGTGTATTTGAGCTTACATGTTGGTGACATGGATTTCATGTTCAAGGATATTGTTGTTGTTGGTAGTGATCAGCTACAGAGAATGTTGGTGAGGCACTATGTTCAGTTTGTTCCTGGCAGTGAGCATGTTGATTGGATGGTTGAGATTCTAGTGGTTGACAGATGGATGCGGATTTGGGTGATTTGCATGTTGGTTATATTGTCCCTGTTGGAGTGGAAGCCTTTGGTGAAGATGAAGATGGTTGCAGATATTTCATCTGGCATCAAAGTATGAGGCATACTTCTTTTCACACCTGGGGAGTCTGATGCAGGAGCATCCCAGGGTAGTTGGCTATCCTGCATGTTTGGGAGATTTGATGGAGTCGTGTGGACTTATTTTCATATGTGAGGGGTTTGGTAGAGTTGGATAAACCCACTTGGGTCTTGGGTAATTGTTTTTGATGTATTTAATGGAACTTGGCATGATCTCGGTTGCTCAGCATGGCCTAGGGGAGCTCGGCCTTGCTTGGGAATTTGGTGCCTTATTTAGGCTGTATAAGTAATTTTCCATAAAGATTTAGAGGCTGCAAATTTTAGAGATTGAAGAGGGCCTATATTTCTACCTACGGTTCGAAGCACGAGTTCTAATTCATTTGGAGCTAGGAGATATCACAATTTTACTAAGACATCAATTTTGAGAATTTAATTATTGTTGTTGGCCGACTTGTGGCATTTAATTTCGGTATTTGTATTTAATTTATTTTCAGGGCCGACCTGTGGCTTAGATTGGTATAAGTAGGGGTTGTGGGGGAAGTCTTGAGGCATTCATTCATCCACTTGGGAGAAGAGGAGGTGGATGTGGAGTGAGTTTTGAGGAGAGCTAGTAGCTGCGGCTTGGGAAACAAGGAGATTGCTTGGTGGGCTTGTGAGCACAAGTTTAGATCTTCCTTGGGGGTTCCTACCAGTGTGTGGATCTTGGCTAGCTAGGGTTTTGGTTTGGATCTTGCGAGATCTTGTGGATTTTCTATTGTAATTGCATTGTATTTGGCCGTAACCTGGAAGGCCTTACAGCCGGGCATGTTAGATGAAAATATAATGATTCTATTATGAGTATTGGCATTGTGTGGATCTAAATCTTTGTATTGTTATTATATTCTATTGTGTGGTTATTTGCTAGGGGCTAGCACATCTCCATCGGGGATTCTCCTACCTTGCACTGCATCAATATCATCCACATACTCTTCAAGGATCTTGTGGATCATGTCATGGAAGATCGCTGTCATTGCTCTCTGATATGTTGCTCCTGCATTCTTTAGCCCAAATGGCATCATGTTGTAGCAGAAGGTACCCCATGGGGTTGTGAATGCTATTTTATGTTGATCTGCTTCTGCTATATGAATTTGGTTGTAGCCGGAAAAGTCATCCATGAATGATAACATCTCATGACCTGCTGTGAGGTCTACAAGCATGTCTATGTTTGGCAATGGGAAGTCATCCTTAGGGCATGCCTTGTTTAAATCCCTGAAATCAGTATAGATTCTGATGTCGCTAGAAGGCTTTATGACTGGCACCATGTTAGAGATCCACTCTGAATAATCTATTGCTCTGATGATCTTAGCTTGGAGGAGCTTCTCAAGCTCTACTTTGACGAGCAATGCTACCTTTGGATGCATTTTCCTTAGCTTCTGCTTCACTGGCTTGACATTTGGATCTACTGATAGGTGATGAACAACAAGGTTTGGATCAAGCCCAGGCATATGGGCGTATGACCATGCAAAGTTGATAATGGATTCCTTGAGCAAGGCACTGAGAGTGATTTCTTCTCCTTCTGTTAGGTTGACTGCAATGTAGGTGATCTTTGGACATTCTTCTGTTCCCAAGTTGATTGGCTTGGTCTCCTCTATGATGATCGGTGACTACTCTGGTCTATAATCTTAGATAGGGGGAAGAGGCAAGGCTTCATCTTCTAGCACCTGAATTGCCAAGTTTTCACTAGAAGATACACCCTTTGTTTTTACTATTTTGGAATCAGAATGTGCCCCAAGGGGGTTTTCACATAAAGACTCATGATGTTCTTTTGCTTTATCATTTTTGCGACTAAAGCTTGCCTCTTCCCCAAAATATCCTTCTGGGTGAAGCTGATAGACAGAGGTTGATGTTGAATCCTGATTGCTTGCTGGACTTGATGCCCCCATGAATTCTAGGAGTGCTTGTGCGCTTTGGAACTCGTCGATGTGTGTGATGCTTGGTTGGTCCCAATCTATGAGGTCGGGGTTTGTGAGGGGAAGATCTATGAGGTTAATGGAGAGTTGTTGGAGGACAAAAGTCCCTAGGAGGGTGTCGTCGGCAAAGATATCATCGTAGGATCGGATGTCTTTCTCTTCGGGGATGTCTTCGATTTCCACAAGGTCATCCTGGCTATTCGAAAAGTTCACGTTGGTCATGTTAGTGTCCGCAGTTGTGGTATTGGGCTCTTGTTCAAGCAGGCGAGGGGTATTAAAGCCAAGTCCTTGCTGTTCTAGATTTTGGGATGGTATGATAGGAAACAAATTTCCATCCTCTTGTGGTCCTAGACCACCACCTTGATAGTTATAGTGTTCTGTGACATTTTTGTAGGGGATTGGATATTTCTCTTTGAAGTACTCAAGAAGTTGTGTGTCATGTGATGGGGGATCTTTGTATAACCATTTGTTAATATCTGGATCCATTTTTTTGCTGTTGATGGTACCATGAGACTCAAAAGTCATGTTTCTGATTTGCTTGAGCTTATAATGTTCTTCAACAGGCTTGTTTTGACAACTTGGGCACCCTTGAGTATGTGGATCACATGGAAGAGCTCCTACAGCAAATGCATCACTGAGGCTATATTCGCCACAACCCTAGTTGTTGATCTTGACAGATGATAAGGTGGAAGAGAGGATGGTCTCTGGATCGCGATGGGATTGGGATGAGCTAGCAATAGAAGTACCAATATCGGTTCCAGGACAATGAGTAGAATGAGGGAAAGATGCTTCCATCGCAAGGCAGTATGCGAAGGAGTTAGGGTCAGCGTGGATGGTAACCTCAGTGCCTTGATGTGGAAACTTGATGCACTGATGGTAAGTAGATGGTACGGCCTTAATGGAATGGATCCATGGATGACCAAGGAGGATATTGAACGGTAGGTCAAGATCAACAACGTGGCAGAGAGTATCTTGCATTGCTGGGCCTAGCTGGATAGGCAAAGTCATAGTACCTTCAGAGGTACGGTCCAAGTTATCATATGCTTTGATAGTGATTTGCTCATGTTGTATGTCGGCCTCCGTGAACCCGATCTTCTTGATGAATTTTAACGTGCACAAGTTGAGGGCTGAGCCATTATCCACTAGAACTCGTTTGATGGCGAAATCTCTGACCATGACAGCAATGCGGAGAGGGAGAGTATGGTCAAGAGCAACATCTGGTATATCAGATTCTTTGAAGGACAAGGCACATGCTGCTGATAGGTGTCCCACAAGAGTTTCAAACTGAGTTGTGTTAATGTTTGTGGGGACATGACCTTCTTTTAGAGCTTTGTCCAGGATCTCCTGATGGATGGGTGATGTGCGGAGCAAATCCAAGATAGATATTTGGGCTGGCATGTTCCCAAGATGCTCTATGATATTGTATTGTGCACTTGGTGCATTATGCTATGTTGCGCATGCATTTGATACTGGCCTGGTGTTAGACTGTGCTGTAGATGCAGTAGATGTTGGCCTTGGAGGAGCAGCTGAGCTCGGAGGAGCACTGGCAACAGTTATCCTACCACTGCGGGTAGTTGCAGCACATTGTCGATCCGGCCCTCTGACGTGGATGGTATTGATGGTGGGCTCATCTTGGATGGGCTCAACTTGAGTTATGCACCTGACATACTTGTCATAGTTGATGTAGGCCACTGTGTGATCTTCTTGCTTGCCTTTGCCATGATTTTGAGGCTGATTAGCGTTGGCTTGATTCTTTCCGGTATCGTGTTGAGGGAACACATTTTGATATATTTGCAAACTGGCATTGGGTGAAGCTTGAGTTGGTGCATCGACCTGGATTTCCTTGCGATCGATGAGATCCTGGATGTAGTGCTTAAACCGTATGCACTTTAATGTTGTGTGCCCCTTCACACGATGGTAATCACAGTATTCATGTTCTTTATACCAATCAGACTTTGGTGCATTGTCATCCTTCTGTGGGATGGGCGGATATGTGATCATATTTGCCTTGGCTAGCCGATAAAAGATCTGATCCAGAGGCTCACCCAAAGGTGTGAAAGTCCTCTTTGGATTGTTCTGATTGTTGGGCTTGTTCTGCCTTGGGGCAACGTTAACTGTGTTAACAGGATTGCCTTGACGTGCTGGCTGTTGCTATTGGTATTGCTGCTGATATTGTTGCACAGGTGGTTGATGAGCTTGAGGAGGCTGCTGATAAATAGGTGCTTGATATGCGGGAGCTGGTGGTTGCTGATAGATGGGTGCTTGTGGTGGTTGGTATGTTTGAGCTGGTGTAGGACTAGCCACAATGAATTGTACATTCTTAGTGTCAGTGGCTCCATCTGTAACAACATTCTTGTTACGATTCCAGTAAAGGGATTTATCATTGTTGGGTTTATTTTTGGAATCATCTTTGAAGTGACGAATAGTGCCTTCATCTAGGAGAGCTTTCTTGATGCCTATGCCTTTGCTCTTGATGTCTTGGTATGTCTGGAGACAGTTCATTCGCATGTGATGGGATAGCTTTGGATGTAGGTTATCAATGAAGATCTTTGTTAGATGCTTCTCTGGCGGCTGATATGATAACCTGGTTGTAAGATTCTTCCATCTTTGCAAGTATTCTGCAAGGCTTTCTCCATCTTTCTGCTTTGAGTTGCATAGGTCTAGCAAGGACAACTCATTCTCTACATTATGGGCATAGTGTGTGATGAACTTCTCAGAGAGTTCAGCAAAGGTTTTTATTGTCCCATGGGGTATTTTGTAAAACCACTCAACAGCAGTTCCTCCCAAGCTTTTGGGAAACAGGCGCAGGAGATAGTTATCACTGTAAGCTACTTCTTGGCACGTCATGTAGAACTCTTTGATATGGTTTACTGGATCTCCTTTCCCCCGATACTTGTCGAACTTGGGCATCTCAAAATGCTTGGGGAAAGGGATAGTTGCTATGGATCGATCGAAGGGATATGAGCACACCTCTTCGAACTTATATGTTTTATTCTCTATTCCACTTTGGAGCTCCTTTAGGGCATTTTTCATTGCTTCCCACTCAACATTGAGTGGCGAGGGAACTGGAACTTCTGCTTGTGATGGAAGCTGTGGAACTGGATATGATGCTTGCTATAGATAAATGGGTTGGAACTGATTTTGGGGCAATGGTTGCTGGGGATATTGCTGGTGTGGCATAGGGGGATATTGTGGTAAATGATATGGAACCACTTGATGTTGTTGGGCTGCTTGCTGTTGTTGAACTGGCAGTTGTTGTGGGATTACTTGCTGATATTGGACATTTGGAACTTGCTATTGTAACTGATGGGTGGGAACTTGTTGTTGCTGGGGGATGATAGGGTTTTGTTGCTGAGGCTGATAGCAAGGGACTTGCTATTGTTGAGGAATGATGGGTGTTTGCTGAAAGGGGACATGTGGTTGCTGTGGGGGAGGCTGTTGGAATGATGCTGCTTGCGGGTATGATGGTGGTAGTTGCTGAGGTTGGCTTTGGGTTTGGCTGATATAAGTTGGGTGCATGCCTGCGTTACTTAGAGGTGGAACAGATGTGGGGAAGCTAGAAGCAAAGGGTGATGGGGTAAGATAGCTGGGGAAAGTTGGCTGTTGAGGTGGTGGAACTTGCTGGAAGGTATTTGGGATTTGGGATGAATAGCTTGAAGCCGGCGGTGTTTGGGGTAGTTGCTGCTGTGCTACTTGGGCGAAGGCGGTTTGTTGATTTGCAACCATAGATGTAGGGGATTGAGATGGGATCCCCCATGCCTTCATTTCTTCTTGTGTAAGGCCCCACTAAGAGCTTGTGTTAGGGTGCACTGCAGCAGATGATGGAATGGTAGGAGCAACGGGAGCTTGGGACACGAATGATGGTTGAGATAAAGGAGCTTGTTGAGGTTGTGGTTGAATGGATGCTTGTGAAGAGGAAAATGAAGGAAACACCCAAGAGAAAGATGAGGTTGGAATGGGGAGTGATTGTGCTAACCCCAAAGAAGAAGGTACGGGTGCTTGGGGGGTGAAGGGTGACGGTGCTCCTTTGATGGTGAAAGGCGTTGCTTGACTTGCAGATGGTGGCGAAGCTTTTGGTGTAAAAGCTTGTGTGAGAGGTGGAAGCTGACTTTGGTTTGAGTGTTGGATTTGGGCTTGGGCAGCCATAGCAGATGATGAAGCAAAAGGGGTAGGAGATGGAGCGGATGGCGCTGTAGCTTGTGTTGTGGGACTGGTGAGGCTTCCTTGCAAGAAAAGGGGAATGGTGGAAAGCTCTTGGGGTGTTTGCATGATAGGATCGGGAAATGATTGGACAAATGGAGAATACACTTGGGCTGGAACTTGGATAGTTTTGATGGGGATGCGTGGATAGAGAGATGGTGGGATGAAGGTACTTTCTGGAAAGTAGTGAACAAATGTGCTTTGCTGATGTTATGGTACAAGGGCATTGGTTGCTGGTGGGCTTTTTGGAGGATTCACAAATGCTTGGTTTGCCAAGGGGGATGAAGGGATGTTTGGATCTTCACATGGGTTACTGGCTTGGATCTGGGGATTGTAGGTCATCATGACGTTGGTGAAAAGGTTGGGATCGGATGAGGTTGTCGGTGGATAAGGATTCATGCTTCTTCTTTTTCGAGATCTGGTCTCAACAGGCATGGAGCTGCAAGTGCTAAATGTATGCAAGATGTTTGGCTAAAAGATGTTGATGGATGCAAAGTTGATGAACTTCTAAAGATGATGACTTTCTAGGATGCAATGCAAGGATGGAGATCAAGATGGTGGAGGAAAGATAGGTTGCTGGTGGAAAGCTGGTGAAAGATTACTGAGTGGTCAACAAATGAGCTGCTATTTTTCCCAAATGGAGGATCAGAGAATGGATGGGGTCAACCTAGGATAGACTGATGATCTTCGGTCAATAAGTTTCTTATCAATACACTCCAATCTCTTGCTCGAGATGATGGCTATGCAAGGACAAGGTTTGATTTCTTTATGACAACACGTTGTGCCAAAAAAGAGGATGATGGTCTCTGATCTTGGATAAGGGATAGGAACAACTCAAAAGGTAGAACACTAAGTGTTGGTGGATCTCTGGATTTGGAACAAAGGATGGTGGATCTGCTAGAAAGATATGGAAAGCTGATGGGGGGATGCTGGTGGAAAAGGTTTTGAAGGGTGAAGGGACAATGCTCTAGAAGGATGATGCAAGTGCAAATGACAAGGACTGATTCTGAAATGCTGGTTGGAAGATGAATGCAAATGCAACTTTATGATGTTTTGAAATGCAACTAAGGTTTTGATGCTGATGCAAAGGATGAAACTAGAATGAAACTAAGATGCAAGACTGTTTGAGACAAGATTTCAAGATCTGAAGATGGAACAAGACATGAACAAGGAAATGGCTAATCTTCTGGCTCAAGGTTGACAAAGTGATGGTTAACTCAGAAATGGAAGGCAAACTATTTGATGAGGGCGTTATAGGCAATGTTCTCAAGTCTGGTTTGGGACTTCTCCTCTGCTTGGGTTGCTTGGATAGTGGCTTGATAGCTCTTGGTGTTTTTCTTGATAACTTTTTGCTCTTGATAGGCTTGGGATTTGGGCAACTTTGCTTTAGGATGTTTGTTCTTGCTGGGCATCACTTGGAAAAAGAGTTTTCTGATTTTGAGGCAAAGGTTTCCAATGGAAAAGGTTTAAAGTCAAAGCAATCTCTGCAAGGGACAAAGCAACCCTGCGAGATACAAATAAAGGCAACTGACTCTGACAAAGCTTTGAAAGTGTATGTTTCAACAAGTGTTTTCACAGAGTCTTTGACTGTCAAGCACTTCAAACAGATCTACCTAAGGAAGGTGAGTATCAAAATCGCTTGCCCACAGCTTGGTATCCCCCAGAAGAGAATACAAATGGTGAGTAATCTTGAGGTGACCCGGTAAACCCCTTGGAATCGGTCCTTGCACAAGGATTTTGATACTTTCGGATGTAGATAGGGTAGCCTCTATTTTATCAGGTTTTTAATAGTTCCATGGTGTCTCCATACCCGGTTATGCTGATCATCCGTGACTCACTTAAGAGCCTTGCCAATTATGCTGGGGGAGAGGAATGTTTACCATCCCCAGACACGTGTTTGGCACGAACGCCCGGTGACTAGGAGATGTAAGTGATTCTTTTGGTATTCACTTATTTGTATACCGGCCGGGGGGGATACCGGTTTGAGGTCGTTCTCCAAGGAGGAAGCGCTTCTCCTTGGATAGGCCTCGCTAAAAGTAGAACAGGTGAACTTGTCCAAGTTCAAATGTTCCACGTTGCTTACTCTAACAAGGATTATGCAAGAATTTAAAAACTCCTACATGCACATCAAGCAGATTTTGTTCATTTTCCCAAATTTGATTAAGTGATGTTTGAACTTTGAAATGAAGACACTCGTGATTAGATTTTGATTTTTTCTTTTCCTCAAAATGTAAATGCTTTGAACGGTTGCAAGTTCTTTCCTTTTGTGCATTCAAGATTTGATTAGCGAGTTGATTTAAGAACTTTGAAAAAGCTTTGTTTTATCCCTTAGATCACTCAAGATTGAATTTGTTTGCTTGCTTTGAAATCTGAAACGAGATAGGGAATAGAGTTGTTTGTTCCTTTAGTGCATTCGAGATTTGGTTTGCTTTTCAAATTGACAATGACACTCTAGGACCTAAGTTCATTTCCTTAAGTTTCATTCAAGATTGAGTTTGACCTTTGATGTAATAAAAGAAATAAAAAAAACCAGTCTTAAGCAACTCAAGACAAAAAACTAAAAGCGACACTGTCCAGCTTATAGGCGACGCTGGAAAGTGCAGAAGCGACATTTAATTCTTACAGGAGACATTCTGTACCCCAAAAGGCGACAGATAAAAAACCAGAGGCGTGATTTCTTTTGTTACAGGCGTGATTTAATTACAAGAAGGTGACAGAAGAGAATTCTGGAATGTAACAGAAGTTGCCGACAACAGGAAATTCTCAATTATACAGGCATGAAAATAGAGTTCACAGGCGTCATTTCTTTCTTCAAAGGCGTGATTTAATTGCATGAAGGCGTGACTGAATTCCTTGTAGGCGACATTTCTTTTGTTGAAGGTGACATTTCTTTGTTTGAAGGTGACATTTAATTGTTGTAGGCGTCATTTCTTTTCATGAAGGTGACATTTCTTTATTTCCAGCAGAAAAAAAGCATATAAAGTATAGTTTCATCAAAATGATTGTGGTTTGAGTCCCACCGGGCGTGCCAGAATGTAGACTAGGATTTGTGAGTGCACCTAAACCTGTTTTGAAGGCCAAAGATAAACAAATGTCATAGCATATAATCAAATCAAATTTAATGGTTAACAAACTAAAATCAAAGCCACCTCAGTTTAAGCTTAAAACGGATGTGCCCATGCACCGTTTGATATGCTTAGATATAGAGGGATGTGAGTGTGCAAACTCAAGCACTTGGAGCATGCAAGATAAATGATGATTTGAGGATCAAGAAGACCCAAAATGACACAAAATAGGTATGAGAAACCTATTTTGCCTCAAAGGCCTCAAGAACACACAAATATGCAAAGCTAGATAAATGAACTAAGATTGATTAAACAAGAAATGAATCTATGTTAATCCATTTAAGCTAATTTAGATGTTATTTAAGCTTGAAAATGATCTAAAAAAGATGAGTTTATGCTTATGCTAGAATGAAAATGACATTATAACTTTGCTATTGAGTTTGAGAGTTGAGAGATGATTTGCCTTAGGAAGTGAGGGTATTTATAGGATTTCTAATGCTTGGGGTAGGAGGAATGAATGGCCATGATTGAAATTCTTAAGAGAGGCCAAGATTCACTCAAAGGGAAGCACATGGATTGTGCTAGTTCTCAGCCAATCAGGAGGTGACACATGTCACAAGGTGAGTGGATGAAGGGAAGGGCAAAAAAGGAGTCAACAAAGGGGGCTCCAAGCTCATAACTCTCCAAATAAATGCTTGTAAGAGCAATGAATGGGCTTTAAAAAGCTTTGAAGACTTTGGGGAAGCAATAAATGCTTTGTGGTTGAGATATTTGGAAGGAAAGACTTTGCTTTGGTTTAGGAAAGTCTTAAGCTTGGTTAGGATTGCACAAAGGTTTAAGGGTAGGATTAGGATTAGATTAGGACAAGAAAAGGATTAGGATGGGTGAAGAGGGTGGTTTTGAGAAGATTCTAGAAGAGTCTAGATTTCTCCTTAGTTTCATGGAATAAAAGGTTATTCATTCCAAAAGCTTAAGTTTTAGGAATATTTATTAAAATATTTTCAATAAATATGAAAATTAAATATTTAATCTTAATTAAATATTTAACCTTGGGATTAGGGTTAGAAAAGATGGGATTAGCCTTTTAATCAAAATTAAGAAGGGATTAGAAGATTTTGGAAGAGGTTAGTGGTCTTAAGGAAATTGGCCAAGTTTGGGATAAAAAATAAATTAAAAATAAATTAATTTATTTTTGAGGTTTTTGGTCAAGTTATTAATTATTTAATTAATAAATTAGGGATAATGTCCAAATGACATTTTTAGGCTAGATTCCTTAATTAAAGATTTTTAATTAAGAGAGAGGGATTTAATGGCATAAAAATAAATAAATTAATTAAATAAATAATTAATTAATAAATGATGATGTCATCAAGGATTTTCAGAAAACAAAAATAATTTATTTTCTGAAGGATTTTTCGGTGTCTACACAAAGATACTCTTTTGTAGAAAAATATGTACTTGTTGTGGTGAAGAGCCTTAAAAAGTTCAGATATCTATTGACCCATAACAAGGTACATTTGAAGGTTACTCATCCA
The DNA here is from genome assembly GCA_027943335.1 of Chamaecyparis obtusa. NCBI lineage: Eukaryota > Viridiplantae > Streptophyta > Pinopsida > Cupressales > Cupressaceae > Chamaecyparis > Chamaecyparis obtusa. The sequence continues at coordinate 49,095 of BSBK01013032.1, read as the reverse complement.
AGTGTCAAAAAATTTTTTCTTTCAAAGGACCTAAATGAGAAAAGAGCTGGTTGGATTACCAAGGTAATGGAATATGACATTGATATCCAAACCACCAAGCTGGTTAGAGGAAGAGGTCTTTATGAGCATTTGGTAGGAGATGAAAGTTCAAAGAAATCAGAGAAAATGGATGCATCTTTGGTTGTGCATTCTATAGAACATATCAAGGCATCAGGTTGGTTTCCTAATATGATTCATTACTTAAAAATAGGGCAATGTTCTACAGGTTTAGATTCAACAAAAAGAAGATATTATAGATTAAAATATGTTCCTTTTCTGCTAATAGATGAAGTTCTTTTCAGAAAGGATCACAATGGTGTCCTTTTAAGATGTATCAATTCAGAAAGGATAGCTAATGTCCTATTTGAATTTCATGATGGACCTTCTGGAGGTCACTTTTCTCCTAGGACTACTACTTTTAAAATCATGAGGGCTAGATACTATTGGCCATCTATCATTAAGGATAGTCATGATTATGTGAGAAAATGCACCAAGTGTGCCATGTTTGCAGGAAAGGAAAGGCTTGTAGCCTTGCCCCTATAGCCAGTCAGAACAGAGCAAACTTTCATGAAATGGGGTATAGATTTTATTGGCATGATCAATCCTCCATCTAGTGCAGGCCACAAGTGGATAATCACTGCTACTAATTATTTCACTAGATGGATAGAGGCAGTTTCCTTAAAGGAATCAAATGAGAGTGTTGTCTTAAGTTTTTATGATGATATAATTCACAAATTTGGCACTCCAGAGTCTATAATATCAGATAATGCATTGGAATTCACAGGCCTTAAAGTCTCAGAATGGGTAATCAAAAATGGCATTTATCTAAACACAAGCTCAAATTATTATCCCCAGGGCAATGGTTTAGCAAAATCAACTAATAAGAACTTGATTAGGCTAATCAAGAAGACCCTGCAGGATAACCAAAAAGATTGGCATACTAAATTGAAGTCTTCCTTATGGTTAGACAAGATTACCCCAAAGAAGATCATTGGGAACTTTCCTTATGTATTAGTGTATGGTAGAGAGGCTAAGTTGTCCATCTCAACTGAGTTACCAGCTTTGGACTTGGCTACTCAGTATGTCCTATTTGAAGAAGGAGATCCCTTATAGGTCAGGTATGCTTAGCTCATAAAGTTAGAGGAACTCAAAAATAAATCCATGAAAGATATGGAGTTCCATCAGATTTAGACAAAGAAAAGTTTTGATAGAAGAGCCAAAGCTAGTAATTTCAAAGTTGGAGATGTGGTTCTCAAATGGGATGAATTCAGATCAAAGCCTAGTAGACATACAAAATTTGATTCACTCTGGGGTGGACCATTTGTTATTATAGAGTGCAAGGAATCTAGTGCTTTTTAGCTATCAACTCTTGGATTAGATGCCTTGCCTATTTTAGTTAATGGTTTCCACTTGAAGCCTTTCTTTGAGGTTAATCCCTCCTTGTAAATCTCTATGAATATGTTTCTTTCTTTCTTTCCTTGCTTTCTAGGTTAATTTGTCCTGCTTTCCAAAAAGTGCTCATGCACAGTTTTTTGTTCTTCAGTTCCAGCTTTACCTCTCTGTGAGAAAATTTTATGCTCAGGAATTGACCCCATGCCCAATGGATTGCATCAAGGTCACTAGTTTCCATGTCTAGCAGGCTGACATCCAGCAAAAATTGCCAAAATGTTACCCAATTTCTCCTGTTCCATGCAAATTTCACTACGCTCCATCCTGGTCTCCATTTTAACTCTACCGGGCACCTCAAAAAAAATTTCATGGTGCTATGTCATATCCTCTGGCCTCTACAATTCATTTTTACTTCGTAGTTTGCAGGTTTAATTTCAAAAATATAGTCGTTGAAGCCAAAAAACCCTAAAAACCCTAGGCCATGTTATAATCCTTCATTACCTTTTTTGGCCACTTAAAGTTCCCATTTCAGCATGTGCACCTTATAATTCCTTTGTTCACCAGTTCTCTTATTCTCCCATCGGTTATCTTTTCCTTTTGATGAACTGGCGAATGCAGTGATTCTCATAATTGCTTTATTCCTTGTAGTTAAGTTCTTAACATCCAACAATCTGGTGAATGGTTACATTTTTTTGGTGGTCTCAGTTTCCTGGCAGGTCAAATAGGATTGAAGATCGATGATCATCATTGTACCACAAGGAGAAGATTCAAGTGTTTTAAGATTACAGTATAGCGATGGCCATTGATCTCCTTTTCCATACAACACTACACTTGTCAGTGGGTCCAGCGCCACATAGTCTGACATGGGAGTTTATCATTGGTCGGCAAGTTCCTGATCTGGTGATTATCAGTGGGGCCATTTTCTTGATGCAGGTTAAGGTTTGACTGCATCGCATGGTTGTCATTATACTATTGATGAAAGGTGTGTGGGAGTTAAAGCTATGGTATAACGATAGTTGTAGATTCTTCTTTATCACCAAAGCTCTGATAGTGGGTCCTATGTCAGAGGTGACCAAGCAGTAGCAGAAAATGGTGTGTTGACATGTGGTAGGTTTTTAGGCAGGCCCAAGGTTGTAAAATATTTTAGTGAATCGGCAGCTATGTATCTTTTAAGTTTGGTGGTTCTGATAATATTTGGTGAGCGTCTAAAGTTTTCTCTATTCACTCATTCATGGAATGAATTAGTAGTGCTCCAAATGATCTAGTGAATGCACGAATGTGTGTATCTATAGAATCTTAGAATGAATTAGTGAAGCCCTAAAATTCTCAATGACCTAGCGAATGTCTTCAGTCACCAGTTTGCTAAATGTAGGTCAGGATTCTCATAAATGGTTAAAAGGTCATCTAGCGAACATGCGAATGAAGCTTTCTCACATTTGTGGAGTACACCAGGGGTTAAGAAAAAGCTCAGCATTTTAGTGAAATTCTTTGTTCATCGATTCGCTTGACTAGACCAGGGTTATGAGAAGTATTTCGCAACTTGGAAAAGTGCTTTTAGTCATGCATTCGCTGAGTCACTAAAGGAAGGAAAAGGTCAAGTGGGTCCAAACTATCACAAGTGCCAACATGCTCATTTCCCATTGGCTAAAGAATTGATGATGAGGCCAAGGACTTTTCAAGAGTTTGTTGATTGTTATAAAGATCACTAAAGACCACCCGATCTGTCAAGAAGGGGTGATATCAACGACTATGGTTTAAACCCAAACCTATTGGCCATTGTTATTCAAATTTAAACATTTCTAAGAAGGTTTTTGTTAGCATTTGATTCAATAGGCCGTGAGCATCAGAGGTAGATGGAGAATTTATGTTTCCATGATTATTGCAGTTGAGAGGATGATGAGGAGGTCTGAGCAGCCATCTTGGGTCGATTCTTTTTTCCTAAGAGGTACCATTTTGTGCATTCATGGTGGGCCTAAGTTTTAGAAAGGTAGATGAATCAAGGTTTCTTGTCTATAGGCAAATACAGTACAGGGAGGGGCACACAAACAAGACATATCTGATCATTCAAGATATTCCAAGATACATTTATGATCAGACTTGATAGAGTTAGGGTTTTCTATTATTCTAATGCAAATCATATGTAACCCTAATTAGCTTTTTGACTCCTGCCTATGTGGTTTATAGGAGATGTATATATTGTTTTTTGGAGCTTTTAGAGCTAAGAGTTCACATTTTGTAAAGGGAAAAAGTGTCTTTCTTAGAAGAATATCCATGGCATTTTTCTGCCCTCTAGTTTTCTACAATCTATAATCTTTCATTGATGATTCAGATATTGCAGAGATATTTTGTGACATCTTTTCTGTCCCTATGTTTCCTTGTCTGAATTCTCTCTTATTGAATTGAAGTATATGTATGTCTTCAGTGATATCTTAGGGTACTTGATCCCTCTCTCTTTCTGCAATATATGTGTATTCTTGTGGGTGATTTGATTTGAATGCTCTTGTGGGTATTCTTGAACCTATGACAATTTGTCTTATTCCTATACCGAGTTGCAAAGGTGAATGTTTGTTTGCAGGTTGTGGATTGTGTCTAAATTCTTAGGAATGCTATTGTTTGTGAAGGTTTTCTCTCTTTCCCTAAATAGCCTCTTTCTATTGGAGACCCTTGTATGAAATATTTATGCAAGTCTATTCAGTGAGTTGTGATCTCCTAGACCTAAGTTTATTCATTAAATTCATGCTCTATACTGTGATTCAAACCATCATTTCGGTGTATCACCTAGAAGGAAGTTTTCTTTCAAGTCATTTCCCTTTCAAGAATTCCTTCTATCCCTTTTCCCTCAAGAATTTTACTTTTTATGTCAAGAAGAAAATTAAGGTGATTATCCAAGAGGAACCAGCCTAGAACCTGGAGGTCTCATCTCAATTAGCATAGGTCCCACAACCTGGAGATGATTCACATGTTATACTAGGTTATCAAGACCAAGAGAGCTTGAAAAAAGGGTGAAAACTTAGTGTATAATAGTTATAATGCTATGGTTAAGAGGGAAAATAAAAAATATTATGTTTTGTGAGATCGCAAGAAGTTCTAAGTTTTGCAAGTTAACAAAATCAGCTTTTTGAAAGAAGAGGCAAAATAATTGAATGCGATGTCAGATCTAAGAGAGATTGAAGTGATAAAAGGTCAAAAATGGTGTTATTTGATCATCAAAGTGAATACAAGTGTTAAGGAGATCAAAGAGAAGTGATTGTAAGCATTTTGCAAGGATTTGGTGAAGAATTTTGAGTTGAATCTACACAAGCCCTAAATTGTGAAATCGACGTATTTTACTTGGCAGATCTTTAAATCAGTTAAAGAATTAGAGTAAATAATGGATATTTATTTGATTCACAATGTTAGAGATAAGAATAGATCTAAAATGAAAAGGGAACTAGTAGAACCCTTGGAAGATGATCCTAGGTTAGCTTTATCATCCGTACCAAATGGAGTTTTACATCTAGAGAATGTTAGAAGTTATCTGGGATGTAAACTAGAGACTATCAATGATAGTGACTTCACAGAGGAATATCAAAAGATCTATAATTAGGACATGTCATTGAAAGTAGGGTTTAAGCATTTGAAAGATAATGAGATCGTTAAGTATGCTTTGCAATATGAATTTGATAAAGAAGAATGTACCAAGATAATCCTAAGTACAATTCACAATGAAAATTTTTGGTTAGATGATAGAGTGATAGATATCATAGCTAACTTAATTCATGAGGTAACTGGACTACCTAAAACTAGAGCCATTCCTTTGAATGAGAAAAACATGTGGAAAATAGTCATAGACAACACAAATTCATCCTACAATGGCAGAGGAATTGTAATTAGCAAGATACAACAAGATGATGTCAGATACTTGTGTAAGATCCTAACAACTAAATTTTGTGCTAACTCAAGAGAGGATGACATGGTAGCTAGAATGGTACATGCAACTTATTTGATGTGTGTTGATAAAGTACAAGTTGACATGTGTGATATTTTGAGGATACAGTTGTTTGAGAATTTGGAAAAGGTAAAGAAGACTAAGTATTCAAAGTTTAGATTCTCATCTTTAATCGCTTATATGTTCTTTCATTTATTGAGAAGATTTCCATTCACCATTGGAAATGAATGGAAAGATGGCCAAACTACAATGGAAAGTATTAACCAAGTGTATAGGAGGTATGTTATTGATAAAGTGAATGAAAGTATAGTGTTGGTAATTAAATCATTTCAGAATTTGATGTCTAGCAAATCAAGGATCCCATAGTCTATTATGGAGAAGTATAAAAATGAGACATGTTTCATGGTTGATACTAACTTTACTTACATTGAAGTAGTAGAACCTAGAACAAAGTTGATAGACCCTCTTGGCTATGAGATATCTGAGATTGAGATAGAAGAATATGTGAGTAGACTTCTTAAGTATAAGTTGGATATTCACTATAACAGGTTTGGAACCTTTGAGGAGAACTTCAACTCTACAAAGACCATCCGCGAAGAGAAGAAATCAAAGAAAAGAGTTGAGAGTACAATCAAGAAAATTCTAAAACATACAGGGATGATTGAGCATGAGTTCTTGGTAGCCAAGAAAATAGTAGTTCCAGTTAGAGAAATTGGACAAAAAGAAGTTTTGTTTGTTCCACCTCTATCATCAATTGCAGCATAGCAAGGGGAGACACCAGTTAAGGTAAAAGTGGAAGAAATAGAGAAGGATCAAGAAGAAAGAATATCCACTAGATCAACCTCCTCCACACCTAGCAAAATAATAAAAGAGATTGCTACTAGACTGAGTAAGAGGCAAAAGACATTGGTGCCACCAGTTGAAAGAAAATTTGCAGAAAGACTAAATCTAGAAAATGTAGTGGTGAAGCATATGATTTTATCTGATAAGAAATTTGATATAATTCAGGGTAAGATACCAGATGACTTGTATAAGAAACTTGTAAATAGGAATAAGAGAGCATCAAAAGAAGACATAACTATTAGATAAAAGCTTAAGAAAACTTTGTGTTTTGAGAGATGAAGAACACTTTAATTAGATTATGAAGGATCTAAGCATCCATCTGAGAACCAAGAAGAGAAATATTCAGGTTATGGGAGGTAGATATGAAGAAATTAATGTAGAAAGAGAGAAAACAATCATTAAGGTTATGTTAGAGAATGCTGGAGAATCATCAGTTGCACTAGAATCCAAAGATCAAGCAGAAGAAGCAGAACAAGAGGACATTCCCTCTCCACCAGCCATAAATATTGAGGATGAAGTAATGAATGTTGAAGGAACTAAGATCACCTTGGATAGTGATGATAACTTATTCAAGAATCTTGAAAACATTGTTGACAATTTGGCTTTTGAAGAGCAGGAGTCTACCAAAGGAGAAGAGAAGACAAAAACCAAAATTGTAGAACCTAAAGTGACAAAGAAATAAGAACTTATTCCCACTCTAGAATAAATTAGTCTTATAGCTAAGACTAGCAACAAAACTTAGATTGGTTCTATGATTGAGAATTTGGGAAAGGAGGTAGATGATGATGATCAGATGGAATTGATCACATCTTTGAACAAGATCAACAAAAAGGACAAGAAAGTAAAGAGTCTTGAAGGATGCCTGGAGGAGCTTATTGAGAAGTTACAAGGTATTATTACTACACAAATTGTAGAAGATGACCCTCTGAAAATAGAAAAGAAAGTAATGAATACTTTTGATGATGAGTTTACAAATCTATCTGATATAGAAAAGATGAAAGCTCAAGCAGCTTATGAGGCCAAAACACTCTTGGACATTAGTCAAAATATCAGGAATGATATCAATAACCTTGATATCTATATAAAGGACTTGAGAAAGAATTTAGAAAGAGGAAAATCTTTGTACATCTAGTGTACAAAATTAGAGAACTTGGTAGTAAAGGAAGTTCAGAAGATGAAGATGAAGGAAGCAGAAATTCAGAATGAGATAAACCTTCTTTCGAGCCCCAATGTGAAGGTATTTGATGTTGAGCACAAAATTCAAAAGATTTATGATGAAATAAGATCTTTGCAAGATGAGAAGGATAGGAAGCTGAAGAGATTCACTCTTTTAAGAGAGCACATTTCTATAAAATTGAGCACTATTGAAGGGAAACTAGAAGAATGTCTTTCAAGCAAGACATCTTTTCAGAAGTTTAGTTATGAAAATGACCAAGCATGTGAGATTGCATCTTATGGATTGTGTGCACTACTCAGTGTGGTAGATTAAATTAAGAAATTATGGGAGAAAGAGTTAAAGGCTATGAAGATCAATTTTGCAGATTGTGTTGCAAGCCTACCAGCTTTGCAATATTGAATCAAGGTATAACTTTTTCTGAACATAGTTTTTTAACCCTCCTTACCTTTATTTGTCATTGTTGTCAAAGGAGGAGAGATATATAGTAGGAAATTGATAACGATACATACTCTTAGGGGGATTACATTATATAGAGAGGATTAATGAAGTCATAAGGATAGTATATACATATTTTGTATTATGGCCATAATTTTGAACTTTTGGAGTCTAAGACTTAGCCAATTTTCACATATGTTGCCACCAATAACAAAGGGGGAGATTGTTGGAAATTTGGTTGAGTTGGTTACATAGATGTTGTCATTATGGAAACACATGATCCATATGACAATCGCACAAGTCAAAGAGCTAGTATGTTAGAGAGCAATGAAAATTGTCTAAGTATGAGATAGTGTGTTTTTACCAGTGAACCCGAAGATAGTTTTGATTACTGATGTTGATTGGAGTAATTTCAGTGCTTGTTCACTTGAACACAGACTCTATGGTGACTATTGAAGACTCACCTCAGAGTGCAATTTAGTACGGCATGTATAGAAGAAGTTATGACAGTTTTACTTAAGACAGTTTTAAGCTGACATGATAGAATATGAAGACATAATTGATAAAGAGTTACGGGATTATTTTTCTTTTCAAAATAATGACTTAACAATATAAAGGGATGACATCCCATATTTTAACCCTTGGATAAAGATATTTTTTAATATGATAGCCAACTGGAAAGTTATTAATCTTAATAACTTGTATAAAGATATGTAAAAATGTAATGTAAAAAGAGAGTAATGAATATGTGAATGTAATAGAGAAAGTGAAGAGCAGTGAAGAGATATTGATGCAAGAGGTATAAGGTTGTGTACCTTGACTTATTTTTGTAATCATTGAATATTTTTTATTAATTGTTTGGGCAGTGGGCTCATATGGTAATCACATTTTGTACTACCAACTCCTAACAAGGTTGAGGCTTCTAAAAAGGCCTATAGTCCCTTAATTAAGACTTAGACACTATATGCATGTAATAAAATCCTAATAGGTTCAACATCCTTAACAAGATACTTTTGATTAGTGGATCTTTGTGGGTACCATCCCCACCAGGGTTTTCCCTTGGCTAGGGTTTCCTCGAGAATAAATAATGTGTTATCAGTTCTTTAGTTTTATTGTTATGCATGTTGTTTAGCTTCTTATGTTATGCATGTGTTAAGATAATCTGTTATATCGATAATTGGACAAAAGTTAATGTTTGTAGAATACTAATTCACCCCCTCTCTCAGTATTCCCTATTTCTAACAACCCAAAAAGAAATTATAGGCATTGGACCCCTAAAGCCGCTGGTAAGTGGTTAGCTAAAATATAGACATTAAATATGCAGCAACCTCCATTACAATCACCATCCCTCCTACAAATATGAGCATCATAACATTGATTATGTGAAACCACCATGGTTACTCCAAACATGAGCTAGCAATAGAAACCATTCTTTACTGGACAAAACTATGATGTGTTGGAAAATAAAATGAAAACCATTGTTACTTATCATGACATGTGGGTGATGTGGTCAATGCATTTGTGGATATAACTAAACCATCTCATTTTACTTCCCTCTCAAACAATCAGAAGACCCAGTTAAAGGAGTCAAGGAAGAAAGATGCTAAGGAATTATTCTTGATAGAATTAGCCTTCGTAGAGGCAATATTCCAATAGTAGTTAATCGATCCAAAGAAGCTTGGGAAATCCTCCAAAAATTTATAAAGGGACTGATGAAGTTTGATTGGTAAAGCTCCAAATGCTTCAAAGATATTTTGAGACTCCTCCAATGAAGGATAATGAGCTTATTTAAGATTTTAGTAGAAGATTCTTTGGTTTCATTAACGATCGAAGGAGGAATGAAGAAACCATGATGGAGAAGAGAATAGTGGATAAAATATTATGAATTATACCCTCAAGATTTGATACAATAGTTATTATCATTGACGAGAAAAAAGATCTCTCCACATTGATTGTAGACTATTTAATGGGTTCTCTCTAAACCCATGAAAGACACCTTAATAGGTTTGTAAAATATTCCTAATAGAAATATTTCACATCTCAATCCAATGCAAGAGGTAGGGGGAGAGGAAGAAAAAATGATGGATGAAGCTCAAGAGGTAGAGTTCATGGTAACTTTGAACAAGAAAATGATAGAGGATCTAAATCCTAGGACGAGAAGGCAGCCATAAGGCATCAAGAACCTATCACCAACTTGAGAAAAAATAAGAACAAAAATAGCTCGAATAGGATAAATATGGAGTGTTAATATTGCTATAGAATTGAGAATTATTCAAATGAATTCTAGGAAAACCAAAGTGATTAGTCAAGCTAGATTGTAAATATGGCTAATATAAATATTATTGAAGGAAATCAATCCATAACTTTCAAGAAGTGCAATATTGGTGAAGAAATAAACCATAAGGTATGGTATTTAGATAGTACTTATAGTAACCACATGCGTGATGATGAATTTTTTTTCTTCTATTAATAAAAATGAATAGTCTGAGATTAAAATGGGGAACTATATAACTATTATAGTTGTAGGAAAATGATCTATTATGATCTACACCTAGAAAGCTAACAAAAAAGAGATTTAAAATGTTTTGTTTTCCCTAGTATAAAGAACAATCTGATGAATTTTTGAGGACTAATTCAAAATTTATATAAAGTCTTGATGGAGAATAAGAAATATTTGAGTAAGAAATTTATTACATAGTAGTCCAAATGATAAAGAATACAATGTTTCTTCTGAGGATACATACATGATTCTCTTTCCAATTCATAGTTGCACCTCCCAAGAAAGAATATACAATAATAATAATATTTCAAGAGGGTGATTAAGATTCCTCTATTATATGGCATCTCAGGTATGGACATCTGGTTATGTTGGTTTAAGTTTATTATCAAAGAAAATAATGGTAGATGGTTTAGCAAGTATTGTAGAGTTTTGTAGAAAGTGTTTGGCTTACATTTTGGGTAAGAAACATAGGCCACCCTTTAAACATAGTAGCTTTAGAAGGTCAAGAGCATCATTGGAGCTGGTGCATATTAATTTATATGATCCTATGAAAACCACTTATGTTGAAGGGAGTACTTATTTTATGATGTTCATTAATGATTTTAGCCATAGAATGTGGGTTTATTTTTAAAGCATAAATATGAAGCCTCTCATAAGTTTTTGTTGTTTAAAGTTTTTGGATTATAGAGAGGGGGGTGAATCAGTAATCCCCGATTCCCAATACCTAATTAATTTTCTTTGATTAACTTAGTGATAGCTCACTAAAACATACTTTACTATTTACCAACGACATTAAATAAACTATACTAATCACTAAATTATTCACACAAATCATTCATCACATGTAACACCAACAATTAATGTGGAAACCCAAGTTTGGGAAAAACCACTGTGGGAATTGTTACCCAATAAGCAAATACTTTACTAAAGTACGCCTAGGTAAGACCTAATCTAGTTAAAGATTACAATGCACACTATTAGGCATGACCCATTTAAGAAATTTACCTTAGATCTATTAAAATATTCACCCTATTAGGAGTGGCCTAGTTAGAGGGCTTCAAACACTCTTTAGAATGTTACCTTTCTCAAGGATTCTACAATAAGATTGTTAAGTCCACTTTGTTAAGAGATTTGTCTATTAGAAATGCTAGTAAGCAAGAACAAATAAATTTACCTATAGATTAGATCTGTTGTGCCCTCTTCAATATTTACTTCAATTCTTCATTATCCATTATCTTCAACACTTCATCAAATCCTTCTTTTCAACTTAGAATCTCCTTTTTACTTCTTCACTGTATCAGCCTGTGACCCTTCAACTATTCTATTTTCCACCCATTTGTTCATACAAATCCATCCTTTATATAGACAAATTTTTATTCTTAATCTCCTCTATTATGTTTTTCTTTGATCAATCTTAATCGTCCATTTCATTATACCTTGAATCTGGATCTTGGTAACACTATTTCTTTCCACCTAGGAACTTGAAATTTATTGAAACATGTTCCTTCTACTTTAACCATTTAGATCTTAGTCCTATAACTTCACCTTGAATTTTCCTATCCTCAAATCTCTTGTAACTAACTTTCCTTATCATCCTGATCATCTATCTCATTATAGCTAATCATTAAATATTGATTTAATCCTTATTCAATATCTATTCCTTAGTCGGTGTCCTTGATTTGTATTTTAGTTAACATTACTTCATGCCTAAAACTTTCTTTTATGTTCAGTTTCTTTGAATTTTAATGAGTTACTTCATTTTACCTTTTAATTTTACCAAGCGACATATCCTGCTTAGTAGCCAAAAACCCCATTTTTTACTAAATTTACAAATATTCATTCCCATGCTTTACCGATTTAACATAATCATATGTTAGGTGGAAAATAATTATATTGGCATAATCTAATGATTGTCTAATCTATATTAGATGGTCATTTATGTTCTTCAAATTCACTACATCTCATTTCTTCACCTTCTTAAGTTATTTAACTTATATCATTATTGAATTATATGGAAACATAATATAAACTAGAAATTAATTTCTTGACATCAATGACAAGAAAATAACTGATCTAACCTTTCAACTATCTTGTATTCCTTTGTTCCTTGTCGGTCTTCATCATCATCACCATCAAATAATCAATCTTCATCATTACTATCATTTATGGTAACAATCTCCCTCTTTGGCATTGATGGAAATACTAAGAATATTTTGTAATCATTGATGATGGTATACTTCATTTCCATTCCTATACTCCCTCTGAGTTGTATCTTTTCCTTTTTGTAGTTGATCTTCTTCTGTAGTCTTTCTTTACCATTCCTCTTTCACAATTTCCTTTTCTGATTCCATCATCTTTATTCTCCCTTTATCATCATTTTTCTATGTGCAACATCAGTGCATCAACAACATTCTCCCTCTTTGATATGTCAACATTAATCTCATTCATATCCATACATCAATTGACATAATCTCATCTAATCTCATCGATCTTGGTAAATGTCTCCCTCTTTGACAATAATGCCAAATACATACAAACTCAAATCATACCTCAAATGTATAAATCTCTCATTGAAATCATAAAATTCTTTTTCAAAACTTTGCGCTTCACCTAAAGATTGAACACTAGCATCAACTCACAAGATAGATATTATATTGAATGCTTGAATTGATACAACATGTCTTAGTCCTTAATGAATATTGGATAGGGGAAGAACCCCTAACTTACCTCAAAGATACTCAAAAGAATTCTTCGGTAGTGGTTTTGTAAATATATCATCTATCTATTCTTTAGATTTCACATACTCCAATGTTACATGCTTATATTGCAATTTCACTCTCAAGTAGTGATACTTAATAGAAATATTCTTTATTTTTTAATAAATCACTAGATTGTTTGATATATGAATAGCCCTGGTATTATCACAATAAATTGTAACTGGATCAATGATCTCTTCATAAATACCTTCGAGTAATTTTTTGATCCATACAATATTAGAATAATTCATATTTGTAGCAACATACTCACCTTTAACAGTAGATTGTGAAATACAACTTTGTTTCTTTCTTAACCATGTCACTAATTTTTCTCTTAAAAAAAATCTTTGCCACTAGTGCTCTTTTTGTCACCAATATTTCCAACCTAGTCATCATCAGTATACACATTGAGATCAAAATATCCTCCTTTTGTATTTAACAAACCAAAATCTTCAGCCCCTTTTAGATATCTAAATATCCTTTTCACTATAGTCATATGTGTCTCCTTTGGGTTTGTAGAAAAACTAGCAACTATACCAATTGAATGTGTAATATCTTCTTGGTTGTGGACAAAATATTGTAGTTCACTAATCATGGATTGGTAAAGTATTTCATTCACTTCCTTAGTGTCATCTTTCTTTGACAATTTGCAACTAGTAGTCATCGGTGTTGCAACCGGTTTGGATTCTTCCATATTGAATGTCTTTAGGGTATTCTTGATATACTTAGATTAAGTTATGTAGATCCCATCCTTATCTTGTTGAAATTGAAGTCCAAGGAAAAATTTAATCTCACCTATCATAGAGACCTCAAATTCCTTTCTTATTTCCACAATAAATAATTTAAACATTATCCGATTTCCACCAAATTTAACATTTGTCATCAATGAATATCTCAACAATCAAAAATTTATTTGTACTATCACATTTCAAGTATAAAATTTTGCTATCACTAGTCCTTTCAAATTTAATCTTGACTAAATAAGAGTGTAATATATCATACCATATTTGGGGTGCTTGCTTCAATCCATAGAGTTCTTTGTGTAGCTTGCAGACCATATCCTTATCAAAATTCTGAATAAATCCTATAGGCTATTCAATGTAGACTTCTTTAAGAATTCCATTTAGAAATACAGACTTAACATCCATCTAATAAACCTTAAATCCTTTATAAGCAGCATATGCAAGTATTATCCTTACATATTCTATCCTAGCAACATAGACAAAAGTTTCACCATAGTCAATACCTTCTTCTTGAGCATACCCTTTGTAGACTAACCTTGCTTTATTTTTTATTACATCTTATTTCTCATTGAGTTTATTTTGGAAAATCTATTTAGTTCCTATCAAATTCTTATCCTTAGCTCTCTATACTAGTGACCAAGTGTTGTTTTTTTCAATCTAATCAATTTTCTCTTTCATAGCATTAATCCAATCTTTAATTCCTAGCACATCCTTCACTAACCTTGGCTCAAATTTAGAAATAAAATATGTGTTATCTTTCAACTTACTTCTTGTCATGAATCCTATGTTCTTTTCTCCAATAATTCTTCTCGGTGAGTGGTGTCTCCTCACATATTATTCTAATACAAGCTTGGTAGATTGTTCATCAGTATTTTCACCTCTTAGTAGGGGCTCATATTACTCATTGGTTTCTTCTTCATTTATCTTGGTTTCTTTAAGTGATTTACCTTCCTATACATAAACAAATATTTTTTCATGCTTAGGTTCCTTTTTTCTATCCTCTTCATTCCTTTCTATAAATTCATCAATCCTTACATTTTCACTTTCAACTATTTTGTTAGTGGCCTTGATCAAACATTTATATGTTTTTCTCTTTGATAAATAACCAATAAATATACCTTCATCTCCTTTTGAGTCAAATTTTTAATTTATAGTATATTTTAGTATATAACACCTACTTCCAAAAATTTTAAAGTAACTTACATTCGGTGTGGGACTAAACCATAGATCATGAGGTGTCTTTTTCATTCCTTTCTTCAACTGTACTTGGTTGAGTGTGTAGACAATAGTGTTGATGGATTCTCTCTAGAATATTTGTGCAAATTATTTTTATCAATGAACAATGTTCTAGAACACTCAACTATATATCTATTCCTTCTCTCATATATCCCATTGTGTTGCAGAGTCCTCCATGAAGATACATGTCTTTTGATTCTATTTTCATTGCAGAAGATAGTAAATTCATCAAATATAAATTCACCTCATGTATCTAATCTCAAACATTTCAGTTGTTTTCCTATTTCCTTTTCAACTCTTCCTTTATACTCCTTGACCATTTGAAATGCATCATAATTTTCTTTTAGAAATATAATACAGATCATTCTTTAATAATCATCAACAAAAAAAATAAAGTACCGATCTCCATAATAGCCTTGAACTCTCATAGGACCAAAAAGTTTAGTTTGAACTAATTCCAAAATACCATTGGTAAAAAAATATTTACTTGAGAAACTTGACTTATTCATCTTACCAATCTAACATTCTTTACACATTACTTTATTAAGTTTTTTAATCTTGGTAGACCTCTAAATCTATTATTTTTACTCACTTTAAGCATGTTATTAAAATTCACATGATACAGTTTCTTATGCCATAGCCATACATCTTCAACTTTAGTAAATAAGTAATTTTTTATAGAAGTATCAAGATAAAATAAATTACCTTTAGATTATTCACCTGTTCCAATCATATCTCTATAAGTACCATAAATTATCACCTTTCTATTATGAAATTCCATTCAATGGCCAGTATTGTTTATTTGTGCAACACTCAAAAGATTATAGTTCAGTCCTTTAACCGAATATGCATCATTACATTTCATCTTCTCATTCAATACAAAGGAACCTTTACCTTTCACAAGGCATGGAGCATCATTTCCAAATCTGATAAATCCTCCGTCATACTCTTCTAGGTTCTCAAATTTATCAATATCACCAGTCATATGATGTGAACATCCACTATAATTAATCCATGGTTTAGGTTTAGTTACATGAGAAATAATTTCTTTTTCATCTTCATGTTTTTATTCATCTTATTCTTCCTTTACTACAGCATAGACAACTTCATATCGTTATTCAGTATCATCAAATTCCTCATTGGTTACACTTTCCTCAACTAGGTAGGAAGTATTCTTACCCTTGTCCTTATAACATCTAAATCTTTGGTGTCGGTTGTATCTTTTATCATTCTTGTCATTCCTATCATTGTCAAAACATCTAGATGCAATATGAACAATATTATTATAGTTAAACCATTTTAGAGGTAATTTTCCTTTGTACTTTCCTTTACCTCCTAGTAGTCTTCTAGCTAGCAGTGCCTCTAATTTTTCTTGTTCTTTAAATCTTCATTCAGAATACTATCATATTCATTTCCATATGAAGTAATGTGAATCTCTTTGTCTTTTCTTGATGTACCAATGCTTAGAGATGAATTGAATGTAGTTTCAATGGTCAGTAGAATATTATCATAGTTACTTAACTCAAATGCCGTCGGCTTACCGATTAGGGCTTCAAGATTAACAATATTGTTTGGTACAGATCTCAATTCCTAAATGGTAGATACTTTAATAGAATACATAGAAGAAAGAGTTATCAGTATTTTACTTAACACTTCTTCATTAGTCAATATTCCACTAGCACCTCTGATGGCACTCATAACTTCCTTGATTCTATAGCTATATTGTGTGATATTATCTTTATCCTTTATTTTCATTTCATCATACTTTCCCCCAAGAATATCAACCTTAGATTTTTGTACATGTTGATCTCCGCCATAGATAAGTGCAAGCCTACCTCACATCTCTTTTGAATAAACTATTAGGAATGGGAACACTGAGAGGTGGGGGCTATGAATTAGTGTTCTATAATTAATTTTCGATTCTTGAAACTTAACTCAATTACTTAAATACTAAAATGAATACTAAAGAAAATGAAGTATTCAACCATAACACACAACACAAGATATGTTTATGGGGAAACCTTGGCCAGAGGAAAAGCTTGGTGAGAATTAGTACCCATGAATAATTGCACTTAGTATTTATGAACATGTTAATGTTCCATTTGCCTGTTAGGAGCAGTCTTTAAAAAATTGAGTACAATGACCTGGTCAAAGATCAGACCCTATTAGGAGTCTTAAAGTAACAAACCCTGTTAGGGGTGGATGGATCATTGCTAGAGCTAACTACTCAATGAAGAAGGCTACAATCTCCTGGTTATCAGATACACAATATATCTGCAAGGTGAACTGCTACTTTGACACTGATGTCTGATCAGTTCCTTTTGTGTGCTGATGCTTTAACCTTTTGTAAAGATCTATATCATTTTTACTTCTCTAATACATAATTTTCATACTTCTTCTCTTCTCTATATTCCATGCCTATTCAAATACAAAAGCCCATGTCACATATATACATGCTGAATAGACACAACCGAAACTAACCACTAGGTCGACCTATAACATATCACATACAATACTTCCAAGTTAATTGGCTCAAGCATGTTTACATAAAATGATATTAACATTTTTATACCATAATTACAATAGGCGCATAGCCTTTACAAAACAAAATGATATATGCTAATCAAAATACTATCTGTCAGCTCCATGCTTTGTTATGTTATGCCGCTTACTGACTGTGTCAATTAGACTTGTTGTAACTTCTTCATTCTGTCATATCTGACCATGCGTTCTTAGACTTAGCATAGTAACATACTCAAAATATTATATCCAAGGGTACATACCAAAAATCATACACATGTGCCTTGATGCTCTAATCATTAGGTGCATCTCTGTCTATTCTATCTTCCATACTTAGCCAAATTATGATCTTCCAAGTTAAAGTGCTGACTACAAAACTTCATATGACTTTATTTCCATAATGACAACATAAAACTTAGTCATATATCCTACTAAATTCAACTTTCCAATAATCTCGCCCTTTGCCATTAATGGCACCAAAGGAATTTGGCGAAGTTGCTAAACTACATCTTTACACAAAAACTTGCTATCATTTATCTTATCCTTTTTGTGTATTGTACATCATATATTCTTCTTCTCTATACACTAATATCTCCTTTATTATCTCCTTTATATCATATACACTACTTCCCCTTTGACATTAATGACAAAGGTGCTCAAAAAAGGAAAACTTCAAGTACTTACAAAGAAAATACATCCGAGTATGCAATCTGAAGGTTTTTGATTTATTGCTTCCAGAAAACCTAGAGTGCATCAACTATTTGAAGATGGGTGCATAATGCATATGTTAGCTTCTCCATATTTCCCAAATCTATGTAGGGACCTTGATGATATGTTGCAATTGTGGCATCTATTTGCTTGATGTTCTAATTCAACACATCTAGAGAGGGTGCGAGTGTATGTCTTAGTTGAGTTTGTCTAGCCCTTATCTTTGCCATCTCTTTTTTTGCCTTCTCAATTTTATCCAACTGTCCTTGATAGACATTATTTCACATATTAATCTCTTGAGAGGGATCTTCCATTGATTTTCTTACTACTGCCATTAAAGTATATGCTTCTTGAATCTTTTCAGATAGGTCTAAGGTGATTTTATCTTTGTTCATGTAGTTGACAATTATCTTCCTTCCTTTTTTTGCTAACTCTTTCATCATTTCTTAACCAATCTTAAGTGAATTAAGGTCAGGTGAGAAATTGCCTATCAATTCATTCAACCTTTTTCTCGAGATATTTCTCTTCTGCAATTTTTTATGGTGATTCTTCTAGACTTGAAAATTTTACTTTGAAGTTTGATAAGATCTAGCTAACATCATCCACTAAATGAACACTTATCACTTTCTTATCCTCGAGAAGTAAATTGTTTAGTATGCTAACTCATTCTACAAATAATGGATTTCTCATTACTTGTTTTTCTTTGGCTTTATCCATAGCCAATACACATATCTTCATTAGATCTTCTTCTCCCCATGAGTCTAGGGTTGTTGTATCAGGTGTCAAACTTGACAAAAATGAAATTGAGGACTTAGGAGTGAGGAGTGCTCTATCCATAATCTCACTCTTTACCTTCTTAGAAATTTCAGTAGAGGGCTCTTCTTTAGGTTCATCTGCCTTCTCTTCTTCCTATCCTATTAAGTTTTCAATTTTTATTTCTTCTTGTTGCTTAGGTGATTCTTCACCACATAGAATCTCAACTTCCTTAGTTCTCACAAAGGCTTCTTGAAATTTGTCTAGATCCTTATCTATTGCTGCCATGGATATTTCAACATTTTCAATCACAATAGTGTCATCTTTTGTCTCCATTGCTTCAGTAGGTGCTGTCATTATGGGCATATAATCTTGTGGACTTGTCATAGGTGCATCAGGGATCTCAGATTTTTTTTCTTTCTTAGAGGGAACTTGGGTTGCAAGCGCAAAGGTTGGATACAGCTGTCTATCAAAGAATATTTTTTCAAATGCCTTCTATGTTTCCTTCACAACCAACTCATAATCCTTATTCATTATTTGCAAAGTTCTGAGTTTAGTTCTTAGATGAAGCTTTACCAAATACAACAATAATGTTTTCTCTTCAAATTAACAAACTGGGAGGTTATCATCCAATGTTTTTTCTCTTATCCTCATATCCTCTTCAATAGATTGTATTTTAAAAGAGTCAAGTATATTCCATACATGATTAGGAATAATTGTCTTAAGTTGCAATACAGACTTTTTGAACTTAATCATGTTCTTGATAATCAAATAATGGATTTCTAATTTATCAATCTCATGATATTTATCATAGAACTTTTCTATTTGATCTATCCTTCCTTCATCAGCTACTCTACTTCTCAACACTTCTAGGTTCAGTCTGAATCCTACCTCAGGAGGTTCTTGAGTGTTTCTTTCTTTTCTTCTTGTTGACCTTGAGGATGGATGGCTTGCAGTAGACCAATTCTTCCTTCTAGACATTTTTCTCAGTGCAGGGGATGGAGTGTACTCCAGATCAATTGTAGTTGTGAAAGCGGAGATGTTTTCTTCTGTCCTTTTCTTCTTCTCCTTAGGATCAACTAATTTTTTTGTTTTGACTTTAGATGAGGGTGTGCTCTCAAGTTGCATTGAAATCTTGGCTTCCCTTCTTGGGTAACACCATGAATTTTAAGAATGTCTGAGGTAATTCTAGATTCTTTTCTCTGTGTCACAACAATGTATAAGACAGAGTCTTGTTGTCTTCTCTTCTCTTCATAAGCTCCCCATCTAGGTTCTTTAGGATCCTTAGGCACTGATAGGAGGACATGTACATAAGCTTCCAAAATGTGTTCCTCTACTTCATATCCAAGTCAATGAATCCACTTTGTCCTAGGCTCAACTACTTCCATGCATGTAATGTCTATTTCCATCATGAAGCATATAGTGTCTTTGTACTTCTCCATAATCTTCTCAGGTATCATGTACCTTCTCTACATCTAGATTCTCAATGTTTTGATTTCAAGATCCATGAAATATTTCAAGGTACTCTTTGATGTTTCCTTAAATGAGATTTGAGGCAATGTAGGTAGGCTCTTGTCAAGTTAAAGATTAGAGGCTTTACCAACTATATGAAAGTACATGTAGATAAATAATGAACAAAATCTAAATACCTTTCTCTTATCATGTTTTGTGGCTCTTATGTTGTCTAACAATTGTGTGCATAGGATCTTACAAAGGTTAAACCCTCCATTTTATTTTACAATCCTAATAGCTACCAGAATTGTAGTTGTGGATACACTATTCACTTTGTTACCATGTTGGAACTTATAACCAAGTATCATAGCCATGAGTTTGATATCCTTCTCCTCTATTGGATCAATTCCCATCTCACACTTATCACTCCTAGACTTACAAGCCTACTCAACTTGTTTTCTAACATCTTTATCAATAGGAAGAATGGCATCGGTCTTGTAAAGTTTGGTCATCTCATGAATGAGATCTGTTGTTATGTGAACTTGAACTTATCCAATCAAAAATAGATCATCAAGAATTCTTCTTAAAAGGATCTTGATCCATTCTGACTCAAAATTCATATGCAATCCCATATTCAATTATAGGGTGATTTGTGAAGTGCATGAATTCATCCTTGAATGTATTTTCTAGATTAACCATTTTTTATATGTGTGACCATATCCTCTCTAATCCTATTGGTTCCTTCTTACAATAGATGTAGGTGCAAATATCTTCAACATGCATAACTCCCATCCAAGTTCTAGAAAATGCTCCTTCTAGGTCATCTAGGACTAACTTAAATGGATTCTTATTGAATACATATCTCTTCCTCTCTATGACATCAAATACTACTAGAGTGGCCATTACTTACTTGACACAATGGTCAAAATAGGGTTTCAAAGGATTTCTAAAATGTCACATCTAAACTAGGGTTCTAGAATAATTTAACTTTTTTCTTACTAATGAAAAAAAATTCAATCTTTCAACACTTACTGCTTTGATCTTCTATGCTCGCCAAAGGCTTGATATCAAATGCAAAAGTGTGGATAATAGATCTTTGGTGACAAATAAATCAATTTTCTTCAATTAATGCTTTCCAACATAACATGGATTGTAATGGAGAATTCCAATATTTGTTCCTACTAACAATCAGGTTGTGTGAAATTTCATAGTGCATCAACTAGTAGCCAAAAACCTAAAATGAAAGGTTCATACTTAGAGGGTGAGTATACCAGCCACACATGGGTGAAGAGCTTATCTAGCTCCCCCTATGACCATGAGGGTCATTTATCAAGAAGTAGAAGGTGCATCCACTGAGGATGCATCTACTACTATGGCACTCACATTATCTTTCTTTACTTCCATCCAAATCTTGCTCATATAATTTGTAGCTTTCACAAACTTTACTTCTCTAGATTCATCCAATATTGATCCTTGAGACTTATTAGGTCTTTCATGTCTTTACGCTTGTGATCTGCAAAACTTTGAGATGTTTCCAACCTTGTTACAAGAGTGACAAATGACTGGAGGCCTTATATTCCTCGGCGCATTGATATGAGTTACCATACTTCATTGTCTAGACGTGTGAACATTATAATTGCATATCTGACATGTAATGTTCAGAGGACTTCTAAAACTTTGCTGAGGTTGATTTATTTGATTGTGTTGTGTCTAACTTCTTTGATTTGATCTACAATTCATAGCTCTATGACCAAATTTATTGCATGAATAACAATAAACATTGAAAGGTCTTAACTCTTTACAATCTCTTGCTATATGTCCATGCTTTTTACCAGCATAAAAAGTTCTATTTACTAGCTTGCGTTCATCTTTAGATGGTTCTGCTTTAGCTTCAATATGATTTTTAGTCTTCTTAGCTTCTATAGATTCTTTAGGTGCTTTGAATATTTCTTGCATTGCATTGATTTGATTTTATTTTGTACTTCATTGAATCCAATACCATGGGAATCTCCTTTTATCCTTTTTGCATATAACTGAGAATCTAATAGATCCGTACTTGTGTGTAATTTGTCAATATGGTTCCTTACTTTTGTCATCTTAGATTCCATCTTTTTCTTGATATTTTCTAAGTCCAAGATTTTTGTGTTTTCTTTCCTAAGTTCTTCATCCAATAGTTTGTTTTCTTTGATCTATTCTTCATAGGCTTCCTGATTGATAGTTACCTTTATGTCCAAATCTTCAATCTGATCCTTCAAAGATGTGTTTTCTTCTTTCATCTTTTTGACCATTTTTCCCAAATCATTTGGAGAACAATATTTCAATTCTTTTCTCAGTTTCTTGATGAATACTTGTGAACCAGTGATGTTCAATTTTAGTTCTTCAATTTCTTTTTTAGATCTATCAAGATCTTCAAGAGTTTCTTCAAGATTTTTCTTTTGATGTTTTACTTCTTCTGAAACCATGATCTACTCATGTGGTTAAACTTATCTTTAGAGGACCAAATCTCTAATACCAATTGTTAGGAATTGGAACACTAAGGGGGAGGGGGGGTGGGTGAATCAATGTTCTATAATTAATTTATGATTCTTGAAACTTAACTCAATTACTTAAATACTAAAATGAATAGTAAATAAAATGAAGTATTCAACCATGACACATAACACAAGATATGTTTATGGGGAAACCTTGGCCAGAGGAAAACCCTGATGAGAATTAGTACCCACGAATAATTGCACTTATTATTATGAACCTATTAATGTTCCTTTTCCTTGTTAGGAGCAATCTTTACAAAACTAAGTACAATGACCTGGTCAAAGGTTAGACCATGTTAGGAGTCTTAAAGTAACAAACCTTGTTAGGGGTGGATGGCTCACTGCTAGAGCTCACTACTCAATGAAGAAGGCTGCAACCTCCTAGTTATAAGATACACACTTTATCTACAAGGTGAACTACTACTTTGAAATTATTGTATGATCAGTTCCTTTTGTGCACTAATGCTTTAACCTCTTGTAATGCTCTATATCATTCTTACAGCTCTAATACATACTTTGCATACTTCTCTTCTCTATATGCCATTCCTATTCAAATACAAAAGCACATGTCACATATATACATGTTGAATAGACCTAACCAAAACTAACTACTAGGTCAGCCTATAACTTATCACATACAATGATTCCAAGATAATTGGCTCAAGCATGTTTACATATAATGATATTAACATGTTTATAACATAAGTATAATAGGCGCATAGCCTTTACAAAAAAAATTATATACGCTAATCAAAATACTATTTGGTGGCTCCATGCTCTGTTTTGTTTTGCTGCTTACTGACTATGTCACTTAGACTTGTTGTAACTTCTTCATGCTATCATATTTGATGATGCATTCTTAAACTTAGCATAGTAACATAGTCAAAATCTTATATCCAAGGGAACATACCAAAACTTGATCATACACATGTGCGTTGATGTTCTGATCATCAAGTGCTTCTCTATCTACTTTGTTCTCCATACCTAGCCAAATTTTGATCTTCTAAGTTAGTGTGCTGACTAAAAATCTTTATATGAATTTGTTTCCATAATGACAACATAAAAAATAGTCATATATACTAGTAAAGTCAACTTGCCAACATAAACACTATCCTTAACATCATTAAATTGAGAATCACTGAGGGAAGAAGTAATCTCAATCATAACCGAGTTGTATTCCTTATTTTCTCTCATCTCATAAAGTATCAAAGGTTCAGGAGGAAGTGAAGTTTAGTCATTAGTCAAAATATTCATTGTATATTCTTCAATCCTAGATAGATACATTTTCATCTTTCTTTTCCATGTACAAAAACTCTCCTTGTTCAACTTAGGTACTTCTCTCCTATACATCTTAGGATCTTTTACTCAAGTATTTTAAACATATCTCTTCAAAGTACTCAACTCTAATAAAATTTTTGGATTACAGAGAGGGAGGGGTGAATCATTAATCCCTGATTCCAAATACATTAAAAATTTTCTCTGATTAACTCAATTATCACTCAGTAAAACACACGTTACTAATAACTGACAATAGTAAATAAACAATAAAAATCAGTAAATCATTCATACAAATCATGCATCATGTGTAACACTAGTAATTAACATGGAAACCCATATTTTTGGAAGAACCACTGTGGGAATTGTCACCCAATAATAAAATACTATTTTGAAGTATGCCCAATTAGGAGCCAATTTGGTTAAAGATTAAAATGTACACTGTTAGGTGTGACTCAATCAAGGGATTTACCTCAAATTTATTAATCTTCACTCTGTTAGGACTTCCCTTGTTAGAGGGCTTCAAACACTCTTTAGAATGTTACCTTTCTCAAGGATTTTACAATAAGACTGTTAGGTCCACTCTTTTAAGAGATTTCTCTATTACAAATGCTAGTAAACAACAGTAAATAAATTGACCTATAGATTTTCAACTATCTTTTCTTAATTAGATCCTTTTTGTGTTCTTTAATGTTTACTTCTATTCTTCATTATCCACTGGTTTAAACACTTCATCAAATCCTTCTTTTCCACTTGAAATGCCCATGTTCCTTCCTAATTATATTAGTCTATGACCATTCAACCATTCAATTTTCTAGCCATTTGTTCATACAAAGCCATCCTTTATAGCTATACATTTTTTGCCTCTTAATCTCCTCTATTATAGTTTTCTTTGATGAATTTTAACTATCCAATTCATTATACCTTGAATCAAGATCTCAGTAACACATTTTATTTCCACCTAAGAACTTGAAATTTCTTGAAATTTGTTCGTTCTATGTTAACCATTTACATCTTAGCTGTAGATCTTCACCTTGAATTTTCCTATCCTTAAATCTATTGTAGCTAACTTTCCTTGTCATCATGATCATCTAGCTCATCATATCTAATCATTAAATTTTGATTCAATCCTTATTTAATATATGTTCCTAGCTTAGTGTCATCCATTTGTATTTCAGTTAACCTTTCATGATGCCTAAACCTTTCTTTTTTGTCTGGTGCCTTTAGTTCCTTTTCCTTTACTGAGTTACTTCCTTTTTATATTTTCCTTTATTGAGTGACATATCCTTCTCTGTAGATAAAAATTATTTTTCTTACTAACTTGAAAAATCTTCATTCCTATGATTTACTAATTTAACATAATCATATGCTAGTTATAAAATAATTATATCAACATAATCTAATCATTGTCTGATCTATATCAGTTTCCCATTTATGTTCTTCAACTTCACAACATATCATTTCTTCATATTCTTAACTCATTCAAATTATATCATTACCGAATGATATGGAAACATAATATAAACCATAAATCAATTACTTGACATCAATGACAAGACAATAAATGATCTAACATTTCTACTATCATGTATTCCTCTCTTCTTGGTTAGTCTTCATCATCATCACGATCAGATAATCAATCTTCATCATTAATATTAGTTGTAATAAAAAATGCCCAACCTAAAAACTAAAGTAGACATTATGTCAATGTCCTAAGGTTTGATACAGGGGGTAAATATACATCCAAATAGTTTGTAAATTTTTTGCAATAAATATGACATAAAGAAGGAGTAAACAATTAGTTATACTACATAGAAAAATAGAGTGGCTATGAGAAAGAATAGGACCATTGTTGAAAGTGGCTATAGAAAACATTGTATATTTAATAAATAGAAGTCCAAAAAAGGAATTCCATGACACGCTTCCTCTTGAGGAATGGTAAAAATATTAATTAGACAATTGGACACTTGATAGTGTTTGGTGTGTAGAATATACACATGTGACAAATGAGAAAATGAACAAAATGGATGAAAAGGGTGTGAAGTGCATCTTCAGGGGCTATAGTCCCAAATAATAGGAATATGGATTATATAACCCTGTCACCATGAATATCATCACTACTAGAGATGAGGATTTCATTGAGAATGAGTGATGGGATGACTTAGCAAAAAAATCATTAAGGAATTCAAATAAAGTTCCTATTGTTAATGAGGGAGATAAATATGATGATAAAAAAGATAATGGAAAAATATATATCTAGAGCTACTCACAAATTCTAATGGTACATAATATAAATAATAAAATAAAAAGTAGCCCCAAATAGCTAGAGAATTAGCTCCACAGAGCTCTTAACTACTCTGAATTGGTACACAAAGAGCTATAGATGATCTAGATGACTCTTATTTGGGCTTGTATAGTACAAAAGTAGTAGTAAGAGCCCAAACTCCACTCTTACCTCTCTAATTGAAAAAGGTAACAAGGTTCTAAGGGATATCTACCAAGATGAAATGTATGAAGAAGATTTTGATGAGGATATTAGTTTTCAATTATTTTCTCATAGTGATCAAATTTATTTTTCAGAATTTGTGAAAGAAGATAAATATTTTTAGGCCATGAATGAGGATATGGATTCAATAGAAATAAATAAAACTTGAGAGATTACTAATTAACCTCCAAACAATAAAGTTATTGGGGTTAAATGGGTCTACAAGACTAGGTGCGATGCTAAAGAAAAAATAGATAGGCATACAACACAACTTATTATCAAGGGGTATAAAAGAAAATTTCATAGAGAATATGATAAAATATATAACCCTATTTAAATAGTAGAAACCATGTTTTTTTTCATAGAAATTGCATCCCAACACAAATGAAAAGTATATAAAATGGATGTGAAGTCTACCTTCCTTAATGGAGTGTTGAAAGAAGATATAAATATATATATTTGTGTGTGTGTTTGTGTGTGTGGAGTAGCCACCTTGTTAAGAAGTTCTAGATGAAGAAGATAAGGTGTATAGGATGAAGAAGACTTTTTGTGGGTTTAAGAAACCTCTAAGGGCATACAACATCTAGATTAAGTCATATTTGATTAGTAATAGATTTAGGAAAAGCGATGGTGAGCCCACTCTTTACATCAAGAAAGTTGATGGTGATATTTTAATTGTTTTCTATTATATAGATGATTTAGTTTTTATTGGGGATGATTTCCTCATTGAAAATTTTAAAGAGGCCAAGAAAACTAATTTTCAAATGAAAAACTTGGTTATCTTGAGGTATTTTTTAGGTATAGAAGTAAAAAGAGCATGATGATACTTTTATCTCTCAAGAAAAAAGTATGAAAATAAAATCTTGGAGAGATTTAGAATGTAGAAAAATATGTCTCCCCGAACACCAAAATTTTTAGGTTTAACTATTGAGAAAGAATGATTGCAACATCAATGTGAATTTTACCTTTTATAAAATTTTGGTTGGAAGTTTGTTGTATTTAAAAGAAACTAGGCCTAAGTTAATGCATGCAATAAGTCTTATTTCCAAATTTATGGAGACTCAAAAGGACTATCATTAGAAATAAGGTAAGAGAATCCTAAGGTATGTGAATGGTACCAAAAGATATGGTATTTTCTATACTGCAGTAAATGGGTTTAGGCTGATTGGTTACACATATAGTGATTGGGGAGAAAATTTGGATGTTAGGAAGAGCACCTCTAGATATGTATTTAATATGGTCTTGTGTGAAATCTCATACACTTCTAAGAAGAAGTGCATTACTAATAGAGGGTGAGTATGAAGTGAAAAATTTGGCAATATATAAAGCTATTTCACAAAGAAGAATATTGACATATTTGAAGGAAGATGGAGAGGATAGAAATATATTTTTTGACAATATTTCCTCAATAGATTTGATGAGAATGATATGTTTCATGGAAGAAAAAAGAACACTAAATTCAAGTATCATTATATCAAAGAATTAGTTGGGATTGGTGAAATTAAATTAGAGTTTTGTACCTGTCTAATAAACAACTAGTATACGTTTTCTAAGAGATCAAAGGAAAAAAAATTAATATTGTATTCCATTATATTTTCATTAGATGGTTTACGAATAAAATATCACTAAATTTTAAAGATTTAATTTTTCTGATTAACTACCTATAGGAACGTAATACCCCATTATTATAGCATACATAATTTATGAGCTACTACCCTAAATTAATGGAATACACCAACATTCCCCCTTTATTACAATAATTTGGACAAGAGTGGAAGTAACAAGGGATTTGAACCGAACACTTCTAGAGACCTTGATGAAGAACCTTAACCAATCCTCCTTGCTCACTCAAGAAACACAAAAATAACTTTATCAATGGACATATTGACCATAGAATCTAAAGCCAATTGCATTCTTCAAGAAACAAAAAGGTGATTTCATCATTAGATCTCATATCAGTACTAGCTAATACTATATTCATAATAGGAGTGCTCCTACCTCCTCTACAAAATGAGACCACATTTCCTCTGAAATTCCACATCTCCTCCAGTGCTACACATGTGATTCCTTTCATTCAATAGTCTAAATCTCATTCCAGTGTGTCTAATCCCTCGTCAAGTAGTATGGAAAAACCCACCACTGATATGTCTGCACATGACATGTCTTTCCTCTGAAATTCCACATTTCCTAGATAATTATATCTAAAACCTCCTTGAGTTCTTGACAAATCATATTCAAATCCTAACCACCCCTTCTCCTTGAAGGGATAATCATGATTGTAAGCCCCATTTTCTCTTCAAGGATATAAATATGTCAATCCCTCTCTTTTATTTAAAGATGAACCTCCCAAGCCCTAAAGTTTTAGGGAAACAAATAGGTTGCTTCTAATGAAATTAATCATCCCTAAGAAATAATATATCTTGGGATGATGAAAAAAATCCTACCTACTTTGGGTTCCCAAATCAACAAGTTAGAAATCCTATGAGCTTTCCTAATTTAACACTTGGATTTTCTAACCAACTTGGACAAGGAATGGGAATGATTGATTATGATCCTCATTCCCTGCACTTTAGACTCTGTAGGACCAAGGAGGGTGTACCTATTCCTTAACCCAAACTTTGGGCTTATGAATTTTTATAGCATATTTGTAGTTTAAATTTGGGTGATCTCTCAAGATGGAAATTGGTTCTTGATGGATATCAAATTTTATCCTTCACAAATTTTAAATAAATGTCTTACTCTTTTCTATTACTAAACTTTTCTTTGCAATTACTAATTTTTGTTACCGATAAGTGAACTTAATTGTTAATTACTTAGATGAAATAATCAACAATGCTTTATTAAATGATTGTTATCTTTTATTTCTACTTCCTACTTGTAATCTTCCAGTCAATGACTTTAAAATATGATAGATAAGTTCCTTGGTCAATTGGGCTATAGAGATAGTATCTTCTTAATCAAATTTACAACTTATGTGAGATGGAAAATAAAATGTTCCTATAAAGTTTTTATTTTTTATTTTTTATTTTAATTAATTTATAATTCCACTATTAGTCTTATTAAACTTAACCCAAACTTAATGAGACCCGTAAGATAGAGATAATAATGATTATTAAATCTAAGGATCAAATTACAAAACAATATAAATAATCTCCACACACAAGGATTGAAAGTATCTTTACCTTCTAGAATTAAATTCACAAAGGACTAATTAATCTAAAATGATCAGATCTACAACTTAAAATTGAAAGAACTTACTGATATATATTAATAATGAAACATATTCATCAAGTTTACAAAAATAATTTTCTGGAATACAGTGTATATATAGTATTAAGATATAATTGTCTGTGCCTTAGAATTAAAAAATGATCTTCTCTATATTGTAGTAAGTTCCATACAAATGGAGAGACACATCTCTTCATCATCAGTTGCACTTAGCTTGTGGAAATAAAAAACAACAACTGAGTAATAACAATAAAAATGAACCTATGGAATTAATCATCTCTGAGTAGGGCCTTGCATTCCTTCAGGTACTCTTAGTATCCTTTGAAGGTCATCACATTACCCTATCAACATATGTTGACCCAATTTCCATTTCTTCCCATTAGTTCTTTTTATATTATATCACCATAAGTTATTTTGATGGACTCATCAAGTATTGGATATTCTAATGCACTCATCAGGTATTGGCTATTCTGATGAACCTCACTAGGTATTTTATATTCTGATGACTCTTGAGTTATTGGTTACTTCAATGAGCCTCATTAGGTATTTTTTATTCTAATGATTCATTGGGTATTGTCTATTTTGATGAACCTGATCAGTCAAAATCTTGTTGACGTGTAATCAACACTCCTTATCTATATGTCCTTTTGGATCTCATATTGGTATAGCATAATCTGATATAATTATCAGGGGTTGGTTAGACTTAAAAAACATATGTTGATGCCTCTAGTTATGACGATTACATTTTTCTTTCCCTCTATTGGTATAGACCATCCTAATAGCCTCATTGGGAATCAAAATATCTCAAAATATGCTTTGAGGATTCTTATTTCCATGTTGGCAAGTCCATTTGTGTGACTCGCCCTCATGATTTTGTCATGTGCTATTGGTGTATGTCCTGCCAATATATGCATCAAGTATCAAGAGAACTAAAAAATACATATCTCTATTTCTTTAGCTACGCCAATGACTTTTATCAACAAAAAATGTGATGATAGATTCCTTCCTTAGTATTCATCAGGGTAGGTCTTATTGATAGCCTCATTAGCTATCAGAAAGAAAAGAAACTCCTTTTTCTGCTATTGTATTTCTTGTTGATGGGGATCATCGATATGTGTTAAATCAATTTATTTCTTTTCTTTTTCTCATTCAATGCCGTCGGCCTAGATATTTCAAATATATTATCTTCTCCAGTGACCTATTTCTCCATATGTTTTCTATTAGGCTAGCATCTAGGATCTTTTATCGAATTATAATTCTACATCAATCACCCTTTTGTTAATTATTTTCCATTAAGATAACTTCTTGTGGGTTTTTTATGATAAGTTATTTTGTGACATCTATATACAAGTGTAGCGAGTTACATCGATAGTTTTGTTTACCCTACATACAACAAATCCTAAGGTAATAAAAAATATACTTCACATCCACACGAAGCCATGATCATGAAAATTTTACAATAAAACTTATATAGCCTCAACCTTCTAGGAAGGATATCAAATACAAAAACTTGGTGATCACCTATGTGCAACAAATTTGAAGGCTTATTTTGTGGAAATGGAACTAGTTCTAACAATGGCCTTTTGTAGAGATGCATGTTCATTTCAACATGGCAAGAATTCACTTATCTCTAGAGAGAATACCAAAACTATATGAAAATAAAAACATATTTACACTTATGGATGACAATATGGGGTTCATACAAATGAGGTGGAATGGGTTCCCTAGACTAATGTGAATAGAATAGAGATTCTTCTCTTAAGAGAAAAATTAATCAAATAATTCTCCATGCACTAGAAATTCTTGAGTTTCTCTTGAGGTTCTTCGCAAGTAGTAAGCATTTTATCCTCCTTTTCCAATACAAATATATGGACCAATCCATAATGCCTCAAAGTTTCCATGTTTTCCTTTATTGTGGTTCTTGGCATTCCACATGATCACCCAATCTCCTTCTTTGAATTTTCTATTAGTTTCCCTTTTTTCATGCAAATTTTTCATCTATTGCTAACTTTTGAGATTTTTTTATTTGAGCATTCCTACAGATGTCCTCAAGTTCAATGAATTATTTAATTCTTTCATCCATGAATCTTATATCATCAATTTATTTCTCCAATAAAAATCCACATACAATTAGAAATTGTCTAAAGGAAGCCTAGATTTATTCCCATACAATAATTTATAAGGAGAAAAATATGTAGATTTTTTTAAAGGTAATTATGTCAGCCCACAATTCTATATTTAATTTAGAATTCCAAGCCCTTTTATTATTCTCTAAAGTCCTTTTGATTATTTTTAATATAATTTTTTTTCTAGATTCATCTTTCCCATTTCCTTGTACATGATATGGTGATGAATATGATAGGACAGTCTTGTATTCTTCAAAAAAGTCTATAAATTCTTTTGACCTAAAGAACATCCAGTTATCAATGACTAATTTGTGTGGAATTCCAAATATCATCATGATTTTTTTCATCAAAAAATTGACTACTACTATTCTAGTGGCTTGTCTAACTAGTACTATTTCAACCTATTTAGTTAAATGAATTATAGTAACCAAAATCAACTTATTCCCTCCATTGGATTTATCATGTATCTCACCAATGAAGTAAATACCCCACATCTGAAATGGTTCCTCAATTTTCACAGGTCTAAGAGGCAAATCTCCTTGATATTTCAGCTTTCTTGAAAACTTTTATCTTGACTCACACTTCCTTACATAAGTATAACAATCTTCAAAAAAGTGTGGCTAGTAGTATCCTGCTCTCAATATCTTATGAGATGTGGTTTTTCTAGAGAAGCATCTACCAAAAATTCCATCATTGATTTGTTTCAAGATTGCATCAGATTGATGCATATCTAGGAAACATAGTAAAACACCTTGATGGATTGTGTAATATAGGTCTCCTTGATTCAAAATATACCTTGTTTCTTGTAGCTTCAATTATCTCTTTTGGTTATCATTCAAGGTATTGGGATATTTAATGTGTTTTAGAAAATACACAATATTGGTATACCAAGGGCATCTTTCTATGCGTACAACTATATTTTCAATATCGGTATAATTTTCTCGAACAACATCTAAATTAGATTCAACCATCAATTTTTCTAATCCCTGTCCTCTCACTAAATTTTTAATCTGAATATCAACATTGATTTCTTGGATTTGGTTTATCTATCTAAAACTCATCCGAATTACTTTTGTTTGTTTGAAAATTTCTTTGACAATGACATTGGAACATAAGTTGTAACCTTTTCTCCTACTAGGTAGGGTCTAAATATTTTCACATATTAAACAAATGCATATGCTTTCTTCTCATTTATGTCATATTTCAGTTCTTTGGATTGCAATTCTTTGCTAAAGAAGGCAATAGGTTGTTCATATTCTTCTTTGTTCTCTCAAAATATCACTGTAGCTATAGTGTGGAATGAAGAAAATGAAAACATGTGAAATGGCTAGGAAAAATTAGGAAATTTCAAGAGAGGGGCTCCTTTGATTTCTTTCCTAATATTTATGAATGCATCAAGGGATTTTGATGTCCAATTTAATGCTCTTAGGATATATCCTAACTCCTTCCTTTGATACAATGTGTCCCAAGAGCTTCCTTTCTATAACACAAAATCAATAATTCTTACGATTAAGGTATATCCCATACTCCAATGCTCTCAAGAATTTTTTTCCAAATGTTTTTTGTGGTCCTCAACTTTTTTCAGTATGCAATCAAATCATCTTGATACACCACTAAGATATCATTAATCAAATTTTCAAATTCCACCTCCATGGCCATCTAGAATGTAGCGCTAGCATTAGTCAATTTGAATGAAATTCTAACATACACATATGTGTCCCATGGTGTGGTAATGGAAGTTTTGTATTTCTCATATTTCCTTACCTTGACCTGATTATACCTAGAGAAGTCATCCATCATGGATACCATCTCATTTCCTATCACTCTCTATAATAATGTTTCCATATCTCTAAAGTGTAGTTATATTTTAAGTAAGATAATCAAGTTTTTCAAGTCTGTGCATAGCCTTATGTCACCATTTTTTTTTCTAACTTGTACTATGTTGCATACATAAGTGAAATAAAATATAATTCCTCCATCTGTTAATTTCATCAATTATTTTTTCATTTTTGGGGGCAATATAGGATTGATCAGTCTTTGTTTTTTTCTAAAAGTTTTAGCATTTGGATTCACTGATAATTCATGTTTGAATAGATCCTCCATGTATGCTTAAAGGTAATCAGATGACCATGTGCACACATGTCCATGTATAATTCCTCCATCTATTAATTTCATCATTTCTTCTTTCAGTTTGTGGGGCAATTTAGGATTGATCAATCTTTCTTTTTGTCTAAAAGGTTTAGCATTTTTCGTCAATGATAATTAATGTTGGAATAGATCCTCCATGTATGGTTTAAGGTAATCACATGACCATGCAAACACATGTCCATATTTTCTAATTAACATAATTAAGTTGGATCTAATTTCAAAGTTGTGTTTTCTTCCAATGTATACTTCTTTAGGTGCATTATCAGTTCCCAAATTGATCTTCTTCATATCTTTATCATTGGTGTATTCTTCTTTTATCTTATTGTTGTTGTTGTTGTTGTTGTTGTTGTTGTTGTTGTTGTTGTTGTTGTTGTTGTTGTTGTTGTTGTTGTTGTTGTTGTTGCTGTTGCTGTTGCTGTTGCTGTTGTTGTTGCTGTTGCTGTTGCTGTTGCTGTTGCTGTTGCTGTTGCTGTTGCTGTTGCTGTTGCTGTTGCTCTTGCTCTTGCTGTTGTTGTTGTTGCTGTTGTTGTTGCTGTTGGTGCTGTTGTTGTTGTTGTTGTTGTTGTTGTTGTTGTTGTTGTTGCTGTTGCTGTTGCTGTTGCTGTTGCTGTTGCTGTTGCTGTTGCTGTTGCTGCTGTTGTTGTTGTTGTTGTTGTTGTTGTTGTTGCTGCTGCTGTTGCTGTTGTTGTTGCTGTTGTTGTTGCTGCTATTATTATTATTATTATTATTATTATTATTATTATTATTATTATTATTATTATTATTATTATTATTATTATTATTATTATTATTATTATTATTATTATTATTATCAAACATCCTTCCTTCTTCCACATACCTAGGAAAATCAATATGGTGTGCTTCATAGTGATCTTCATAAGTTAGGAATTTTAGTTTGCCATGACCATCACTAAAAAACTAGAAATTTTAGATATTATCTGGGACTGTAGGTCTAGTCTTGATTTCAACTTGTGTTATTTCATCAAGGGACATATCTTTATGTTGAATAGCTAGGTTAGCCATAAAATCTATGATGATATTTTCAAATCTATCTACCCATTCAATGGAGAAAGCCTCAAAAGCCATAATTATATCCCAAGCTTCATGTTTATAACATTTTTTTCTTTCACTTTTAGTGGAAAATATATCTCTAATATGGGAAACTATCAATTTTCAATTACCCCATACTGTTGGCATCTTAATATAATAATTTTTAGCAATACTCAAACCTGATAATAAAGCTTCATACTCAGCCATATTTTTTGTCCACTCAAATGTCAGAAGAAATGAGTATTTGATATTTTTTTCCATCTTGAGAAATGAACACTATCCTAGCACCATTTCCTTCTTTATTAGAAGCCCCATCAAAGAACATCAGCTTTAACTAATCTGATCTTTCCTCAATATGAGTTCTTAGTGGTTAAGTGATTTTTAATGCTAATTTTTTGAGATCTTTTATGAAGTTATCCATGTCTAAATAAAACAAGCATGAAATTTTATTTGAGTCCACATCCTCTATGATGTAAGAGGATCTTATCTCTCTATCCACCCTAAATTATTTTCTATTTACATGTATAGTAGCCTAACATGTTGGATATTTATAATGCATTGGGGAGATTGTTGGATACATTTAATATGTTTAATCACTACATTGAGTGGTGATGAAGTTACTACTGTACTCATTTGTGTTTTGTCACTAATGTCAACATATATTTCAGTGAACATAATAGGATGGTTATTATAGTGTATGGATATTGTATAGATTTTTCAGAATGTGTGAAGTCAATTATGTGTAAGGAAGGTGGTATGATATTATATATAAGATCTTTTGATGTAATGTTGCATATTGG
The DNA here is from genome assembly GCA_027943335.1 of Chamaecyparis obtusa. Lineage (NCBI taxonomy): Eukaryota > Viridiplantae > Streptophyta > Pinopsida > Cupressales > Cupressaceae > Chamaecyparis > Chamaecyparis obtusa. Next base: position 12,973 of record BSBK01013032.1, on the reverse strand, counting down.
CTAAGTTTCAGAAGATTTAGTGAAGATTGGTTACTAAACAATGACCATGGAAGTTGACAGTAAGTCTATGAGTTTTGTGTATATCTTACAAGTGATAAGAATTCAGTGCATGCGAGATTAAGGGATGACATATAGAGTACTGAAGAATGTTTGATGGTCTACACAAGGTATGGAAAGTAGGATGGCGTCAGTTGTGGTGTGTGTTCTTGAGAAGACCTATTTGGAAGCCAAATTGAGAGATGACCTATTTGGAAGCCAAATTGAGAGATGAAGCATGTATCATGAATGGAGAGCAAGAGCTATGGATGTGAGTCCTTAATTATTAAATTTTAATTGGCATATACTTGTTTTAGATACCATTTGTAATAATTTGTATATTAGAAAAGCCTAGTTGATTGACCAAATGGTTTATTTTTCAATAGGGTATATATGTAAGATCTTTTCTTTTAAAAAGATATGTGGAAGATTGTATGTGATGTAAAAGAGGATTGTGGAATTTGTGAGCTTGTGTTTGTTGGATGTAGAGCAAAGGATAATTTATATACTTGATTAGAACTGATCAAGCAAAGATAGTTGTTATCAAAAAGTTCAAAAGATTGTGTATTTATTTATATACACTTGTGTTGCAAATAGTGATTTCTAAAGGTGGACATAACCTTCTTTGGACAATGAGCCTAGGCAGTGAGCCTACCCTTATTTTTCTTAACTCCTAATAGGGTTTGTCCTCTAACAAGGACTATTTTATGTAATGTTTTAATCATCTCCTAATAGGGATAGATCTTAAAACACAGATACTATACTCTTAGTACATCATTAGTGGGTCTTAATTCCCACTAGGGTTTTACCTTTAATAGGGTTTCATCAAAAACAAAATACTATGTTATTATGTTGGCATTTCACTATTTTCATTGGATTTGATATTGCTTCATATAAAAGTTTAAAGTTTAATCATCTTTCATTCAAATGATTCACCCCCCCTCTCAGTTGTATTGGTGGATTGTTATTCCTAACAATTGGTATCAGAGCTACTGGTTGTTAGAGATAAAGCTTAACAACTTGAGGTGATCTTGAAGATGGGCTCCTATAGGAAGGATAGTCCAAAATTTGATCCTAAAATCTTTGACAATTGGAAAAACAAGATGCGAACTCATTTGTTATGTTTGGGAATTGACTATTGGATGATTACAAAGAATCAAGTGGCTATGAAGGCTGAGGATGAATTGGAAAAATTGACTGAGGATGAAAATAAGATATTTTCATATAACATGGTTGGAAGGGAAGCACTGATCAATGCACTCTCTGAATGAGAATTTATTGAAGTTAAAGATCTAGATTCAAAACATAAGATTTGGACAATATTAGAAGCATTGTATGAAGGAGACAAGTTTACAATGCAAACAAAGTTATAAAATTGGAAAAAATGGATGGAGAAGCTACAAATGAAGGATGATGAGAATATTAGGACTTATGTACAAAGAGTTACAGAGGTTGTGATTGGAATAAAAAATTCTAGAGGCACTTATGAGGTGGAAGAGGTAATTGCAAAGATTCTTAGATCATTGACACCAATCTACAAAACTAAATTTCAGGCTATAGAAGAGATTATACCTTTGACTCTAAACTTTAGCAAAGAAATGTTGATTGAAAAGATCACTATCGTTGAAGCTTTAGTAATGAATAATTATGTACCTAAAGTTGAAATAGAATTTAAAGAATCTAAACATAGGAAGATAATGTGTACACTTCTAAGCACCAGCAATGAGAACATAAAAGAAGAACTTGGTGAATATGTTGATGAACGGGAATAGATACAAGAAGAGGAAAGAAATATAGATGAACTTATTGCACTAGTCACTAGGAGAGTGATGAAGGGTGCTCCCCTTAATACCACAAAAACATAACAGAAATAGAGAAACAACAACAATAATATGCAAGAATAGAAAATTGGCTTCTTATTATCTCCACAAATGTGGAATTACAAACTTTCAAAATTACAATATGCAAAGCCACATGGGCATTCCCTTACAATATTCTGTAGGACAAAACCTCAAATCAATACCCATATCTACTACCCAGAACTGCCCTAGACAACACAACGGGCCTTCTTTATATAGGCAATTTCCACCGCCCAAGAAGGTTCCAAAATTTTAGCCCTAAGGGCCGACCAAACTTAGAATTATTTTATTTTACAATCTATTACATCAAAGTCAGCTCAAAATGAGTTTTGAAATCTGAACAAAAATTTTGAAGGAAAATTATTTTCCACCATTTCAGGTGGCCTGACTTCTAGAGACCATAAGTCATCACCAGTTGACTCGATTGACTATTATAACCCCATTTCAGAACTGCCACGAAGTGCTCTACAAGCTTGACCTATGCAAAGCACCTGTCACCCAATTTTTTGACCTCATCCAGGGCCTCTAAAGCCTTCAAAACTGAGTTCAAAGTTTCTGTACCCTGCTGCCAATATTGAAAATCTTCAATAGCTTCAAAACTAGACCCGATCTAGCCATGAAACTTTGCTGGCAGGCTGATATGACTGAGATGAACCTCCAAATGTAAAATTAGAACATTCTGAGATCATAAGACCAACTTACTAAAAATCACAAGTTTCCATAAATAGCAGCTCTGCACAAGATAGCCCTTATTGAATACAAAAATAGAAATATTTTTTTGGATGATGCAAGATTTCTCTTACACCCAAGATGGTCCTGTGTCAGACACCTAGGGTTATTTGAGAAGTGACCCTGTCATGACTCAGGTGTGCAAAGGAAAACCAAGATGGTTAACCTCCTCCTTTGTTAGCCATGATGAATCTTCAACAGGTCATCCTTTCCACTTGACCAAATACTCTTCATATGTCCTGTTCCTTGTGCTTCTGCCAACATGACTGTCCAGTATGTCTTCAATCTCCTTGATATCTGAACTAGTTGCTGGAATACTCCACTGTGCTGCTGCAACCTCATCTTCAACACCTCCTTCATGATACTCTGTCAAATCTGAAATGTTAAACACTGGTGAAATAGTCAGCTCACTTCGCAAGTCTACCTCATATGCATTTCCTGAATCATGCTTCTTCAGTATCTTACATGGCCCAAACTTCTTCATTTTCAACTTGTTATATGTACCAACCAGAAATCACTTCTTCTGCAAATGAACCATGACTTCATCTCCAACCTAAAATTCTTTATGCCTCCTTTTCTCATCTGCCTTAGCCTTATACTGTGCATTCATCTTGGTAATATGCTTCCTCACCTCCTCATGGATGTTCTTCAAGTGCTCTGCAAAATCCTCAGCTTTAGCACTACTTATTTCTCCTTTATCTATCTTTCTTAATTCAGATGCATTTCTTGGACTACTTCCATATACAATGTGGAATGGTGATTTACCAGTGCTCCTGTTGATAGAATTATTGTATGCAAATTCTGTCTGTGGTAAAATCAAATCCCATCCTGTTGGCTTATCTCCAACCAAACATCTCAGAAGATTTCTCAAACTTCTATTCACCACCTCTGTCTGTCCATCAGTCTATGGATGATGTGATGAACTGAACTTCAAATCTATCTTCAACTTCTTCCACAATGTATGCCAGAAATATCCAACAAACTTAGTTTCTCTATCTGAAACTATGGTCTTTGGAAAACCATATAGTCTCACTACTTCTCTAAAAAATAATTCTATTGTACATGAACAACATCATTAGTCTTTTTGTAGGGGATGAAATGTGCCATCTTCAAAAATCTATCAACTACTACAAAAATTGAATCATGTCCCCGCTGTGTCCTCGGTAAACCAAGAACAAAGTCCATACTGATATCCTCCTAAGGCTTCTCTGGTATAGTTAATGGCTAATATAACCCTGTATTATGATTCACTCCCTTCACCATCTGAAATACTCTACAACTCAGTACAAACTTCTTCACATCTTGCTATAACTGTGGCCAATAATAATTTTCACTAACCAAAGTAAGGGTTTTATCATGACCAAAATGTCCAGCCAATCCTCCACTATGCTTCTCTTTGATAAGATTCTCCCTCTTAAAAATTATTGGAAAGCACAACTAACTCCCTCTAAATAGCATATCATCCTAGATGATGAAATCCAGCCACTTCATCCTATCTAGAGTAACAGGTTCTTTACAAGCTTTCCAAGCTCCACCAAAATCAGGATCCTCTAGATACAAATTCTTTAGTTCCTTGACCCCAACCACCTCAATCTGCATCTCTGTCAATAATAGTTTCCTTCTGCTAAGAGCATCTACAACCCTGTTAGAGTTTCCACTTCTATGTTTCAAAACAAATCTATAACTCTTCAAAAACTCAACCCATTTCAAATGCCTCTGATTCAACTTTCCTTCACTATTCAAATATTGCAAAGCTTGGTGATTAGTATACAAGACAAACTCTTTAGGAAGTAGATAATGTCTTCACTTCTTTAATGCCTGAACTATAGCATAAAATTTCTGATCATAAATAGAATACTTCCTCTTGGCATCATTTAACTTCTCACTAAAATAAACAATAGGTTTACCTTCTTGGCTCATAACAACTCCTATTGCAGTACCAATAGCATCACAATCTACTTGAAACACCTTATTAAAATCTAGAAGTGCTAAAACAGGTTGTTCTATAACCTTTTGTTTGAATAATTGAAAACTCTTTTCTACCCCATTAGTCCACTTAAAATTTTTTCTATCCCCTCTCATTATTTCAGTCAAGGGTCCACAAATATTGCTAAAATTTTTGATAAACTTTCTGTAAAAGCTAGCTAGACCATGAAAAGATCTTACCTCGGTAGCACTCCTTAGAGTAGGCCATTCAAGGATAGCCTATACATTCTCTAGGTCCATTTTTAGACCTTCTGCTGAAACTACAAATCCCAAATACACTAACTCTTTCTTCACAAAACTGCACTTCTTTGAATTAATCAATAATTTCTCATCTCTTAGCTTCTCAAACACCATACAAATATGCATCATATGTTCCTCCAATGTCTTGCTAAAGATCAAAATATCATCTAAGTAAATAATGATAAACTTTCCCAAAAATTCTTTTAGAACCTCAATCATGAGCCGCATGAAAGTACTCGGTGCATTGGTTAGCCCAAAAGACATGACTAACCACTCATACAGTCCTTCCTTTGTCTTGAAGGCAGTCTTCCATTCATCTTCTTCTCTGATCTGAATCTGGTGATATCCACTCTTTAGATCTATCTTTGAGAAATACACAGCTCCACTCAAACAGTCCATAATATCATCCATTCGTGACAATGAAAACCTATACTTGATTGTGATCTTGTTTATTACTCTAGAATCTGTACACATCCTCCATTATCCATTCTTCTTTGGTGCTAATACTACTGGTACAACACATGGACTCAGCCTCTCCCGAATCAATCCATTTTGTAACAACTCATGTACTTGTCTATTCAACTCTTCACTTTCTGTTGGTGTCATTCTGTGTGCTACCTTGTTTGGCAAACTAGTTCCTAGAATCAAATCCATCTGATGACTGATCTTCCTTATGGGTGGTAATCTATCAGGTACATTATCAGATACAATATCCTAAAACTCATTCAACAAATCTGCAACCTCTACAGGTACATCCTCTACTTCTTGTTTACTAGCTTTTGGAATTAAAGTAAAACACACATGCTCATGCCTCATACCATCTAGGAATTTTCTTCCATCAACAAATGTTATTCTTGCATTACCACATACCTTTTCTTTGGTCTCCTTCAATGGCTTTAGCTTGTGTCACACTCTATCCATTGTCAGGGAATAGGTATTCGCATGACCATCATGTATAGCACATCTGTCAAACTGCCATGGTCTACCCAACAACATATGACATGCATCTATAGATATTATATCACATAGTACCTCATCTTGGTACCCGCCAATCTTGAACTTTACTAGGCACTATTCACTAACCATGACCTTGTGGTCATCTTGCACCTAGGCAATCTAATATGGATGTGGGTGTTTCTGTCTCTTGAGCTTCAACTTTGTCACCATCTCTTCTAACACCAAATTGTCAGTGCTTCCACTATTGATAATCACATCACATCATTTACCCTCACACTTGCATCTAGTGTGAAATAAGCTCCTCCTTTATTCAGGTTTATTCTCACCACTCAGCAAGACTCTTCTGTTAATTAGCATTTCTCCTCTTTCAGCATCTTCAGAATTTGATGATCTGGCATCTTCATCTACATGTGCAACTCTGGCCTGGCCTTCATTTCTCCTATCTATTCTACCTTGGCGCTGAGGACATTCAAATACCCTATGACCTTCTTCTCCATAGTGAAAACATGTTCCACGGAAGCCTCCTCTTCCTGAACCTTGTCCTCTTCCTCTTCCTCTCTGATCTCTATTATTCTGATCTTCAAAATGATTAGAATTATTTCCTCTCTGATTCTGGCTGCTACTGTCCTCATCCTTCTTTTTTGGCTCTTCATTTTGGCCACCATATGACTGTCCACCAGATCTTCCACTATGACCTCTTCCATTTTGTCTGCTCTCAAAATTCTTGTTCAACTTTTCCTTTACTTTTAGGGCAAACTAGTATGCCTCCTCAATACTGTTCATTCGAACTAGATTCAACTCCTCCTGATTGCTTGGCCTTAACCCATTAAGGTATCAGGAAACTTTCTCCTTATTAGCTTCTGCATGGCCTATTCTAATAAGGAGTCAATAGAACTCTTCTGTATACTCCTGAACAGATCTTCCTGCTTTCTTCAAACTTTGCATTTTCTTTAGTAGGTCAAGCTCATTATCAACATGAATGAACTGTCACTTCAATTTATCCACCATCCGATCCCATCTTGTGATTTTATCTTTCCCTCTTCTATTTTTCTCCAATTGAATTTCTTGCCACTAGATCTTTGCATGACCTTTCAGTCTGGCCTTCACAAATTTGACCCTATCAGGATCCTCAAAATCTTCATACTCAAAATATTCCTCATGTTCATTGATCTAGTCAATCAATTCCTCTGGGTTAAGATTTCTAGAAAATGTAGGAACCTCAATCTTAGGTCTTTTCCCAATCTTGGAAATCACCCAAAAAAGTCATTCTTCCTCCTAGTTCACAATTTCGGCTTCTCCTTCTTGATATTCTTCTTCAACTTCATCCTCACTTTCATCTCTAACATTAAGATTCATTTCTCTATGAATCTCTTCTTGCAATGCTCGCACTTGTCTCTGCAACTCTCTAACTTCAGGTGTCATAGCACCAGCTCTTCTGCCATGTTCTCTTCATGGAGGAATTTTCGAGATGCATGTTGAAACCCTAACCACAGTCTTGGTGCAAACTACCTCACAGTCAGCGATATTTTTACACACTCAAGAACTCCTACTCTGATACCACATGATGAAGGGTGCTCCCCTTAATACCATAAACACATAACAGAAATAGAGAAACAACAACAATAATATGCAATAATAGAAAATTGGCTTCTTATTATCTCCACAAATGTGAAATTAAAAACTTTCAGAATTACAATATGCAAAGCCACATGGGCATTCCCTTACAATATTATGTAGGACAAAGCCTCGAATCAATACCTAGATCTATTACCTAGAACTACCCTAGACAACACTACCCGAGAAGGTTCCTGAATTTTAGCCCTAAGGGCCGACCAAACTTAGAATTATTTTATTTTACAATCTATTACATCAAAGTCAGCTCAAAATGAGTTTTGAAACCCAAACAAAAATTTTGAAGGAAAATTATTTTCTGCCATTTCAGGTGGCCCAACTTTCAAAGACCATAAGTCATCACTAGTTGACCCGATTGACTATTATAACCCCATTTCAGAAATGCCACGAAGTGCTCTATAGGATTGACTTGCACAAAGCACCTATCACCTAATTTTTTGACCTCATCCGGGGCCTCTAAAGCCTTCAAAATTGAGTTCAATGTTTTTGTACCCTGCTGCTAATACCAAAAATCTTCAATATCTTCAAAACTAGACCTGATCTAGCCATGAAACTTTGCTGGCAGGCTGATATGACTAAGATGAATCTCTGCATGTAAAATTAGAACATTTCAAGATCGTAAGACCAACTTACTAAAAATAGCAAGTTTCCATAAATAGCAGCTCTGCACAAGATAGCCCTTATTGAATACAAAAATAGAAATATTTTTTTGGGTGATGCAAGATTGCTCTTACACCCAGGATGCTCCTACATCAGAGAGAAAAGAGAGGTAAGGGTAAATTTGAAGGAAAGTTACCTTTGAAATGCTTTTCATCCAATAAGATAGGTAACTTTGCATCTAGATGTCCTACAAGATTTCCTAAGCATAAACCTAAATTTTTCAAGACTAAGTATTCAAAGGATAAGGAATGTTATTATGCTAGTGAATGTATTTCTGATGATGATAATTTGGATTATGAGGAGACTGTATTTATAGCTATTAAAGATGCAAAACCAGTACATGAGGAAAAATATTTAGTATCACATGTTGATAAGAAATATGAATGGATTATAGATAGTGGTTGCTCACATCATATGACTAGAGACAAAAACAAGTTTGTTAAATTAATGAAGTATGATGGTGGTGTTGTAAGATTCAAAGATAATGTTCCTAAATCTATCATGGGAGTAGGATCTATTACTTTGGATGGAAAGACTGATACTCACAATGTATTTCTTTTTGATGGACTTAAGCATAACTTGTTGAGTGTTGGAAAGCTGATGGGTAAGGGATTTCAATTAAAGTTCTTTGATGGGAAATGTTTTATCATAGGTAAGACAAGAAACTTGATTGCAATCAGTACTAAATCTAGAGGTAATGTATTTGATTTAAATACATCTGGAGCTTCTTGTTCTATTGCAAAGGTAGATGATTGTTGGTTATGTCCAACAAAAGATTTTGTCATGTTAATTTTGATAATATTGTGAAGGAAAGTTTGACTAATGCAATAAGAGATCTACTGAATATTGTGAAACCATCTAGCACCATATACATATAATTTGTTATGGGAAAATAGACTAGAAGCAATTATAAAAGAAAATCATATATAGCAAAAGGAAAGTTGGATCTAGTACATACAGACCTATGTGGACCTACAAGGACAAGATCATACTACGATGAAAGGTATTTTATACTTTTTGTTGATGAATTTTATAGAAGGATGTGGTTCACTTACTTGAAAGAGAAATGAAAAGCATTTGATAAATTCAAGATATTCAAAGAAAAAGTAGAGAATGAATCAAGCTTAATGATAAAATGTTTGAGGTCAGATAGAGGTGGAGAGTTTACTTTAGATATATTTAATTCATACTACGAAGAGCATGGAACAAAAAGATAGACATCTCCTCCTAGGACTCCACAAAAATATAGGATAGCAGAGCAAAGGAATAGAACAATACTTGATGCTTCTAGAATAATGTTGCTTGATGGAAATATAGCTCATGTACATTAGAGAGAAGTTGTTGGGATAAAAGTGTACACATTGAATAGAATTCAAATCAGAGAAGTTACAAGTAAGACTCCTTATGAATTGTGGTTTAATCATTCTCCTACTGTAAAATATTTCATAATATTTTGTAGTAAATGCTATATCAGGAGAGATGATGAGATAGGGAAATATGATGCTAGAAGTGATGAATGGATTTTCCTTGGTTATTCTACTAAGAGGAAGGCTTACAAAAGTTTTAATCTGAGATTAAGAAAGATGATTGAAAGTAACAATGTGAAGATAGATGAAAAGTTTCAGATACAAGAGAGGATGTATGATTGTAATCAAAATACAAAGATCAAGGAAGCTGCTACTAAAGAAGAAGAAGAACTTGTTGAGACTAAATGCAAAAATGAGACTTGTGATGATGATACAAATGAGGCTTCAAAGATTCTTAAGACTTTGAGGTATGTAAAGAAAAATCATCATGAAAATCAAAATATTGGTAATGCAAGTCAAGGATTAATGACTAGATCAAAGACAAGGGAAGAAATTTGTTTAATTTCTCAAGTTGAACCAAAGACTATAGATAAAGCTTGTAGAGATGAATCTTGGATAAAAGCTATGCAAGAAGAGTTAGATTAGATAAAGAAAAATAACAATTGGGAATTGGTTCCTAAACCTAAAGATAAAAATATAATAGGAACTAAGTGGGCTTTCAAAAACAAAATGAATGAAGAATGAATTGTTGTAAGCAACAAAGAAATATTGGTATGTAAAGGTTATTCAAAACAAGAAGGCATAGATTGTGAAGAGACATTTTCTCCTATTGCTAGGATAGAAGCTGTGAGATTATTTTTGGCTTATGCTGTACGTAAGGACTTTAAGGTATATCAGATGGATGTTAAATCTACATTCTTGAGTGGGGATCTTGAAGAAGAAGTTTATACAGAACAACCTGATGGATTTCCTCTATGTGAAGATGAAAACATGGTATACAAGTTGAAGAAGGCACTATATGGACTAAAGAAAGCTTAAGGTTAGAAAAATACTTACTTCTCCTTGGGTTCATAAAAGGTAATGCTAATAGTAACTTATATTTAAGAACTGGTGAAGATGGAGTTTTGATAATAGAAGTTTTTGTGGATGATATTATCTTTGGAGGCAATGATGAATTGTGTAATAAATTTTCTAAAGAGATGAAAAATGAATTGGAGATGTCTATGATAGGTGAAATAAAATTCTTTCTAGGACTGCAAATAAATCACAGCAAGAATGGCATGTTTATTTCTCAGACTAAGTATCTTAAAGAAATGTTGAAAATGTTTGGAATGGAAGACTATAAACCAGTTGGTACATGCATGGTGACCAGTCATAAACTGATAAATAATGATGAGAAAAAGTGTGTTTTTAAAACCAAGTATAGATCAATGGTTGGAAAATTACTATATCTGACTCACACTAGACCAGATATTGCTAATGTTGTTGGAATTATGGCTAGATATTAGGCAGAACATAAAGAGACACCTAGTTGTTGTAAAAAGGATATTCAAACATCTAAAAGGAATAATGGAATATGGCTTATGGTATGATAGAAATGATAACTTTGAACTTCATGCTTATACCGATGCTGATTAGGAAGGGAATATTGATGATAGGAAGAGTACTAGTGGAGGTGCATTTATCCTTGGGAAAAAGTTGGTTTCATGGCTAAGTAAAAAGAAAGATTCTATAGCTCAATCTACTATAGAATTAGAGTATGTTGATCCTACTATTAACCACACATGAATTTTTTGGATGAAGAAAATGTTGAAAGGCATTGGACTAACTTTTGATGAGACAGTGATTATCTATTGTGATAACACCAATATAGTAAATATGTCAAAGAATCATGTGATGCACTCTAAAACTAAGCATATTTCTATTAAGTATCACTTCTTGAGAGAAAAGGTAGTTGAGAAGGAAATAAGATTGGAACATATTAACACAAAGGAACAGATAGTAGACATCTTTACAAAGGTATTTCCAAAAGATACCTTTGAGTATCTCAGAGGTATTCTTGGGGTGCAAGCCCCTCCTAGTTAGAATTAAATGATGGAGGGATGCCTCAGTCCAAAGGTTTTCAAAGCCTTATCATATTTTTCACTTCATGTAGGGATCTACTCCTCAGGGGGAGTGATATTTGAAGACACTTATGGAATATAATTGATAACTTATGGCACCCTTTTCCATTATTGTCAAAGGGGGAAAGAGACTCTATCAAAATTGTATAGGGAAGAGCTTAGGCACTGAGGAAAGAGTCTATGTAGTAAAGGTACTGTCAGAATACTTTTCAGTTGATGGATTTTCCCATATGTTACCACCAATGCCAAATGGGGAGATTGTTGGATATTGCTAATGCATTAGGGACATTGCTGGATACATTTAATATGTTTTATCACTATGTTTAGTGAAGATGGAGTTACTATTATTGTAAAGAATGGTTACTGGACAGTGATAGTGGAAGTTGATAGGGTAAGTTTCTGAGTTTTAGGTATATCTTACAGGTGATAAAGATTCAATGTATGCAATATTAAGGGATGATAGAGAGTACTAAATGAATGATATGAAATAGTAATTCACCAAAATGAATAGGGTTTGAATTTGAATAGGAGTATGATAAAGGGGTGGAATATAGAACCTATCCTCAATCCAAATTCCCAAAAGGAAAGATCTAAATGGATTAATCACAAAGAAGTGATCGATGGACAAAAAAATCAAACAATGGAGAATATGAAGAAAGGGGAAAATCCTATAATTTACTATAAGAAGTATATACTTGAAATATGAAATAAATAGAAGATAAATAGTAACCTTAAAATTGGACAGATCTAGAAAATGATGATTTTTTATGTATGTGCATAGTTTCGGGCAATTCTACAACCTGTTTTGGACTGGAAATGCTGAGATGGAGAAAACCCAGAAAAAATTTGTCTTTCGGGAAGAAGGTCATCCTTGACCCAGATAGCAGGGAAAGGTCTTACCCTAGGGTGGGATCCTACACCCTACTAAAGGTTGTCCCTAACCCAAAATAGCTCTGACAAAAAATCTATTTTGGGATCTTGGAAGTTCTCCGAAAAGGGTATTCATATCTGCACTTCAATTCATTGTCTTGTACTTGTATGTGCAAGAAAAATGGTATTTTTTTGTTTGGATGGGGGGATTTCCTTGGTCAAACCCAAATTTGGAATCAACCTTGAAATTGAACTGAAATGTAATATGTATAAACAAAGTAAATGAAACTATTCATCTTGCTTATATTGAAGTCCTTATGCAGGATTCAAATCCTTGAATCCACAAGTAGCGATGCTCCAAATTAATGTAGAAATTAATGTAGGATGTCTCCGATCAATGGCACTAGATCTTCAACACTAATCTTGAATGGATCTTTTCATAGGAAGGGGCTTGGATTAGTATGGATGGAGAAATCTTCAAGGGGGCTCCAAAGAGATTAAATCCTTCAATAGCTAACTATGGATCTCCTTGAATTCTTGAAAACTTGAATGCTTGAAGATGAATGAACTTGAG
>BSBK01013031.1:0-149274 GCA_027943335.1 Chamaecyparis obtusa | reverse complement strand
TCTCAACTTGTTCAGCCACTTTGCAAACACACCTCGAGCATAAAAAACATAGTACAAACCCTTGCAAACAATCATGGAACACCCTGGACCACACTGCAATAGAAAGCACCACCAAACAAATCAAATCTAGCTAGGAAAACATTCAATTCTGGTACTTTCTATCGCTGAGAAACCCTCTGCAAATTCAAATTTGAAATTAAATGGTCACTTTATGGCGCTATGCAGTGAATCGGTGGCCCACATTTAAATCTGAGCTATCTTTAAGTCATGGCCATCTGATTCCTTCCTTTTGTGGTATTTTATGATCTTAACTCATCCAAACACCTCAGGTTTACTTCTACCAAACATGCAACAAGGCATCTCTTATTCACAAGATAAAAACTTAACTCACTGCTTAACCCCAGGAACTAGCGGATAAAGGAAAATAAACTTATCTCGGTTACATTTGGTGAACTGGTGACAAAAGGTTTTCACCAGTTTGTAGAACATTCTTTACCTCCACCAATATATCTAGCGATTACGTGACCCCTCCTTTGCTGAATTGCTAATCATTTGGGATCACTGCCATTTCATTTCACAAATGAGTGAAATGCATTAAAATTTATCGGGCTGCTAACCACTTTATCAGATTCACCAAAAGATTGAAGAAACTTGACTGGGCCCACACCAAGAAGATCAATGGTATCTTAAGATTGCATATGTTAGAAAAAACCCATTAGATTACACACCAACCATTGATCTTCTATCACTATCAGAACAAATGAACCCCAAAAGACCTGGCCCCACTAACACAATATCCAGTCACACAACGTAGACCAATCACAGCTTGCCATATCAGCACACCTAGCAAGTAGACCCACCATACTTTATCCTCACTAAGAAACATTGAATCAATGGTTGATGCATGATCTTAAGCCTCTGACAGATCCCGTAAGATCATGCACCCGTCATAGATATTCTGACACTGTCAGGACCCTTTGACGCATCTGAAAACCAGGTCCCACTAACAACTACCGACGTGTTGATACATGGACCAATGAAATATCACCAACTATGCAAACGTGTCACCTTGGACCCACTAATCCTTTATAAGAATCAACGGTTGTCACTATACCACTGCGTAAAGGTCGAGCATATAATCCTGGCAGAATAATGATAGCCATAAGATCAAACCAACTTTAACCTGCTTGGATGCCAAGAAAACTGGTCCCACTGATAGGATTCCACTTCATACTCTCATTGACCAATCAGATACCGCCAAATCAGCATACTTAGCATGTGGACCTACTTGAAAACAAAGGCTACGTCATCAGGAAAGATCAATGATTGGAATAAGATCTCAAGCTTCTGACAAATCCTATAAGAACTTATGCTAACCATCGGATGGAGATGTTGTCAGAAGACCGGGCCTAGAAAATAACGTGAACACGCGACCAAAGAAAAGGAAACCACCACACCAAGTCACAAATAGTTAAGAGATAAGCTGCTAGGAATAGGAGAATATGCGACCACAGTGTTTGCCCAATTACCGAGAGGAAAGATAAACTACCAGGAAACTTGGATCAAACTAGCGACAAGCAGGGTAATCACTAGTTCCCCGAAATAAAAGACAAACCATGTAAGGATTAAATGAATACGTGACAAGCTGAGAAAGAAATGCGTACATGCAAATTAGGGCTTTAAGTGGCCAGAATAAAGGTTACTTAAAATTAGAATAGGGCCAAGGTTTTTCAAAGGGTTTTAAATGTAACGTCTAGTTTTTTTTAATATTCTGCTTAGGGCTTTAGCTAGAGACATGAAAAATGATATAGAGACCGGGGGAAAGATAATGAAGCCATAAATTTTTTTGCACATGCTAACAATTCCATTCCTCCATCATATTATAAATATAATATGTTGCATTATAATATTCCGTGCAATAGGAAATGGGAAGCAATATAATATGTGGACAAATAATCACATCCCATTTCACAATTTTCACATTAGGAAGGAATAATTTACCCCCGCTAGACCCAATAGGTGATTCAAGCTCTAAATGGTAATAATATTTATCCTTCACTAAATATGTAAATGATGGAAATGGTAAAAATGATTAAATCATGCACAATTAGTTTATTATGTAAGTTACTTAAGTGGTGATAAAAATAGACTAGTATGAATAGAAAATAAGTTGAAACTAAGAAAAATAGAAATCAGAAGATGAAACTGACATGTGACAAAAATTTGGGCTCAAAATTATTCCAGGATATGGTGCGTTTGGTGATGTTTTCATAGGACATGGAGAGTTTTGTGATGTATTCCCAATGGTCTCAGTTGAAACTTTTTCAGATCATGGATGATTATACTTGTTATACCTAGATTGACTTGACATCTTAACAACCTATTCCTATACACAAAAAAGTGGGAAAGAAGGTTAAAAAAGGGGTTTGCATCAATCAAACCCCTATTTACAAATAAAGATTGAAATGAAATAAAATAAATAAAACTGCATTGTCATGTACTAGAGGCTATATCTAGAAAATGAAGCATATCATAACATGTAGATGTAAATGTTACAAGTCTGTTACCAAAATATTTACTTGTCAATGTCTGATACAACCACTAGACTTATATAATCCATAAGAGGAAATTAAGACATGTCTTGATTCTCACGAGGGAAACTGGTGTACTACAAACAATACCCCTCCCAGTGTCAGTCATTGTGCAACCTGTGTAGATTAAAACCTATAACCAAGCTCTAATACCACTTGTTATAAGTAGTCATTATCATTTCACCACAAGATTTACTTGTCAATGCTTTATACAAACACTAGAATTATAGAATCCATAGGACGTGGTTAAGGCATGTTTTGAATCATGTGAGGGAGGCTAGTGCATTGCCAAAAAAAAATACTTCTTTAAATGTGATCAAATATGGTAATGCAATCTCTTTAACTAAACACAAAAAACCCAAAATGAAATCATGTAAGAAAAAACCACATGGACTTTTTTTTGTAAACCGCCACAATGTGTGGTTGTGGAAAATAAAGAGAAGACTTGAATGAGGATAAATGGATGTGGATCTCCTTCCTTGATAGAAAACTACTTTGTTTGGTGTCCAAAAAGGAAAGAATATATATATTAGGAAGATGACACCTTGGTTTCTTTAGAAGAATGAATACTTGAATGCTTGAAGTTGATAGCTCTTGATTTATTGATTTTCTTTCTTTCATTTCCTATCTTGAATGTTTGATTTCTTAACTATAATGTATGCTTGAAATTTTTTACTCTGGTTGCTAATAATGGATACTAAAATGAGGAGAGATAGAGAGTTAATATACATCTCACATATTTTGAAGGAGTTAAATTTGAGCAAGATGACCACTAGACTAAATCTACCTCCCAAAATCTAGCATAGGCCTACATGCCAAGTTTAGCTCCACACTCCTAGGACATTTTTCAAATAGAAAAAATTCCTATGGACATATCAACAATGGTGATGTGTTATGGGGACAAGTCAACAATAGTGATGTATCATTGAAATAATGAACCTATATCTGATATGGGTTCTAGGTATGCAAGGTGAGTGTAGGCTTTCTGATCACAACTCATTGTATGATCAATAGATCATGAAGGCCAAAAATAATTAGATAGGGCATATGTAAAAAAAGAAATTATGGGATTGGATGAAAAATAGAGGAACACACATAGAAATAAGGGCCAACCTTGAGTTAAAGAAAGATGGAAAGGGATAGAGGACCCAAATTTTAATTTAGGTTACCTTTAAGGTCCATATGAGGTCCTACCATAGGAAATACATTAAATTAGGGATAAAATGATCCTAAAATTGAACACAAGATATGTTCTTACAATTTAGGACTATGCATATATCCCCCACTTTAATGGGAGCATGAAGAAAACTCATGCTCACAAAAAAGGAAGAAGGAAAGAGGATCATGGGTGAATTACATAGAGATAAGACATCACTAAGTTCAAAGAAGTTAAAAAGACCAAAAAAAGGATCTCAGATCAAAAATTTGAGTTAAAGGGAACACAAAAAAGACAAAACAAAAGGAAACAGAAAGACAATAGACACAAAATATAGAGAGGGATTAGTACTAAAAATAAATCTCCAAAACAATTAATAGAAGATGCCTCAATAAAAAAGTTCCATCCACTAATATCATGTTTAGAAAGCTATTGCAAGACCATAAGTGAACACATAGAAAGTGAAAGAGAACTTCAAAAGGTGATACAAAAATCTATGACCTAACCAACTAGAATATCTATGAGATCATGGAAAGAAGAGAGATAAATTCCACAAATCCAACAAGCTAGCACAATGTGTTATGCTAGGCAATCAATGGAAGAAGAAGAGGAGGACCAAAGAAGAAAGACTAGAAAGTTGTGTGATGCTAGTTCTACTCATCCCAAAGACACAGAGGAGGGAGAATTGATGGTATAGAAAGATTTTTTATGATAGTCAGTTCTACCTTGAAAGTTTGTGCACAAGGTGGCCTTGAAATAAATTCTACACATGGGAAGCTTTGAAAAAATTGTGCATAGGGGTGGCTTTGAAACATTTGCACATAGGGGAAAATTTGGGGATCATTCTTATGGAAAATATTGTTTCCATGTGGCTCCATAAATATTTTCAAACCCAAGGGAATAATTTTCTCCTTAGGGATCAATAAATGGTATAAGTCACAAGAAAAGCATTATCTCCTTATAGATCAAAAAAGAAAAAAGTGATTAGTCCTAAGGAACACATTGTCTCCATAGGGATTAATAAAAAAAAGTTGAATAATATAAAAGGGAGGCCATATGTATATCCCCCTCATGATGGCCACATATATGGAATCATGAGGAAAATAGAACAAGGATACATACTTCCAACAACAATAAGATATCATTAAGGAGAAAATACATATGGCATAACCTTAGAAAATAGTAAAAAAATTACTAGCTAAGAAAATAGATAATTCTAAAAAGATATTCCACATGTGGGAAGAGATCCTTGAAAGGAAAAGATCTTGGTCACAATACATATACCCTTAAGAGGACTTCTTAAAAAAATACAACATCTTCAAGACAAAGAAGGGGAGAGAAAAATAATGCACCCTTTTAGCCCCATATTTCTAGGTGAGAAAAATGGATTCTTGATGAAGGATGAAATACTTCAAGGTGCAAAGTAAGAGAGATTATTTAGGATGAAAATTAATTTTAAAATAAATAAGAGGTTTTAATCTTGGATACACACCTCTTGCATAAGAGAATCCTAAAACAAAATGAAAAAATTCCTTATAAGAAAAGAATGTTACATGATAAAAAATGCCACTATACTAAGTATATCCTTAGAAAAAGAAGAAGAAAGATGAATGCATGAAGCCTTTAACCCCAAGTGTGAGAGGAAAGGACAAATATAATACATTGTATACCCTTGGTAATAGTCACTTTATAATGGATACACACTTTTAAGAAAAATAAGTTGTAAACTAGATAAGGCTCCTTATGTAAAATAGACATACTCACACCGGAAATGACATCATATTATAAAGATAGCAAGATGAAAATGGAAGAAATGAAACATAAAGTTCTAAATGAAAGATTATTTTTTGGTATACATACCTTTTGAAATTTTTTTTAATAAAATATCTAAGAATATTTCGTGAAACAAATAATCTTATACCAAAAAGGATGTATCACCATGAAATAATACTACTCCATAAAGAGGAAAATGAAAAGAAAGGGGAAATGATATCACATTATAAACACCTATTGGACCACTCAATTATATAAGATATGCACTTCTAGATAAGGAAGAGATAGTAAAAAGGATACCAATCCCATTAGAGAGATAAATCCTAAACAACAAGTCCATGCATGGAAGGACATTGCATTACAATAAAGATAGCCAACAAAGAGACAATGGATCCATTGAAAGAAGAAAATAGGTGAAACAATGAGACCTTTCCTACCTAGTAAGGAAGAAAGGAGCATTTCCTATTATCATCTCCTTAACATAGATTATGCAAAGACCCCCAAATATTTTTTTAGATACAAACTTTTCATAACGAAGAGAAACCTAAAAGAAAAAAAAAGTGGATGCTAAGGTATGTCTTTGATATCAATGGAATGTGAACAATATGTTGTTAAACAAAGAAGAGATATATCTACCATATATAAACAAATTATATAAACTCAATACAATTAACAAGAGAGTGTTTATTGATATGATGAAGGAAACACAAGAATTCACCATTAATTGGTCTTTATTTTTTGGAAACATTCTATAAGGAAATTGGATTCTAGAATGATATTAAATTATCCAAAAGATTATTTTAACTAAAGCCAAATGGTCATCAAAAGGTGTGAAAATAGATGGTGTTGGTAAAATAATTTCAATGGGAGGCTTTGGTTGAAATACTGAATGAAAAGTATTATCTTGATCAGGTATGAAACCTAGAACACACATAGTGACTTGTGTAGGAGGATTTATGAGAATCTTAAGACATTGTTCATTAACAACAAGTTCTAGACCATTATAACCTTTTTGAGTAGTGATATCATATCCCACATTATGTTTATCTTTTAGCACATAGAAATTGAATGTGCTTCATCTTGATCTTAATGAAATTGAGTGGTGTAAAGAGGAATTGAAGGATTAATATTATCTTTCATGAGATTCCTATCATTATTATTAATATCCTTAGTTGGTGAATAAGAAGAAGAAGGCTTATCAAGATCTTCTTTCCTACCCAATATTTTTGGAGAAAATCATAAAAAAAGTGCTTAACATTTGAGTTATGAATAATGCTTTGATAAAAAGAAGATTGTCTAAGATCATCCAAGGAATTGTATAAACTAGCTTCCTTAAGAATATCCATTAGGGTAGTTTCAGAAATAAGAGATATAGGTATCACTGAAATGGGTTTAGTTAGAGCTATATCTCTAACATTTTGATTACTAGGCAGTATAGGAGTAGAGATAGGAGCAATATAATTTTCATCCCTAGGTTTATTCACAAAGACACTTATATTATAAACATATTCAATGTATTTTGTTAAAATTTGAATGGAAAATACATATGAATTATTGATAGAAGCCTTGAGATATTCTTTATAAGAAAAATAATTTTTAATCTCATAATGATATATGCAAGAATACCATGAAGGAATACAACCATCATAAAATGCAAGAAATTATGATTTACTTCATCTGATTAATAAAGAGAAGTAATAAAAAATGTAACACCATAAGTTATAAGACACCAATCTAACTTAGTATTTATTCCATGTTAATGAATTTGATGAAGTGCACAATGAGATCTAGCACCAAAATTAGAAGTATGTAATAAGAGTCAGGTTCACCAAAATGTATGATAGAAAATGGGAAGCAATATAATATATGGACAAGTAATCACTTCCCATTTCATAATGTACACATTTGGAAGGAATAATACCCCCACTAGGATCAAGACATGACTCAAGATCTAAATGGGAATAAGATCTCTCATTCACTATATATGTAAATGATGGAAATGGTAGACTGATTAAATGATGCAATTGATTTATTAGGTAAGTCACTAAAAAGATAATAAAAATAGATTGATACAAATAGACAATGAGCTAAAATTGATGAAAAAAAATTAAAAGATGAAACTGATCTATGACTGAAGTTTGGGCTAAAAAATATCAGGACATGGTGAGTTTGCAACATGTTTTTGGGACATGGAGAGTTTGGGGATGCGTTCTTGGTGTTTTTTGGCTAAATATATCATTTTTATCCTCTCTAATTTCAAAATTTTCATCATAATCCTTAAGTGGACTTATTCATTGAGTCCATCCTTACTTGCTTCCTTTCTATGAATATACTTAATATCAACCATAACTTCTTCCAACAAGCCATCTTGCACAAGGATAGACATGCCCTCTTGATCAGCTTCAAGGTTCCTTTTATCATCTTGCAAAACATATTTGAGAATACACGAGTCATGCTTACCTTTGTCAGATTCTATATCACTACCATGTGCATAGTCATTAAAGATTGACAAATCTGATATGCCAATTTCATTAGCACTTTGACCCTCATAGGGTGAAAAACAACTCTCATAATCTAAAATTTCTACATCACATACAATATTTTTGAGATCTTGTAAAGACCATAGTAGAGTATTTCATGACATGATAATGTCTAAATATATTCCTTAGTTTCATCATATAAAGGATTTGAAAAAATATTTATTGATTCATCATAGAAAGATAGTATTTGATATCCTATAATTATATCATTATACAATGGGTTTGAATACTCATGAAAGTCACTTCTAGAAAGATATACAATCTCTATATTCTAACCATAAAGTTTATCTTTAGTAGCCTCAAAACAACAAATGTTAGAATTGAACTCATTTCCTTTATGAGTAAGATGAGCATCAAGGATTTGATCATTTTCATTCTTATCAGTAATAAAAATATTGGTATGAGTCATGTTACCATCATACATATATGATGCAATTGATTTTGATTTTGATTGTTAATGTTTTTCACTTTAGTTGTATAATCATTTAGAATACATATAATATTTAGATATTGATTAATTTTATATATATATATATGTATGTATATATATATCTATATATCTATGTATGTATATATATATATATATATATATATATATATATATATATATATATATATATATATATATATATATATATATATATATATATATATATATATATATGTATGTATATATATATATATGTATATATATATATATATGTATGTATATATCTATATATATATATATACATATATATATATATATATATATATATACATATATATATATATACATATATATATATATACATATATATATATATATGTATATATATATATATAGATATATACATACATATATATATATATACACATATATATATATATATATATATATATATATATATACATACATATATATATATATATATATATATATATATCTATATATACATATATATATATCTATATATATATATATATATATAGATATATATATATATATATAGATATATATATATATATATATATATATATATATATATATATATATATATTTGTGTGTGTGTGTGTTATATTATTATATATTATTATTAATATATATTATGCAAATTTATATTATTCTAATATATATGATTGATTAATGAAACATTATAATGAATAGAAATGTCCCAGAAGGTGTTGGTATTTCCCTTTGATCTTCACTTGTAGATTTATACTTTGATGGATAACTTAAATAACACTTTGACTCTATCACCACTCCAAAGTCTACAAGAAAGAGGGCCAATTAGCAAGGATCAAAAGAGATCCTCCTACACTTTGAGCCTTAATGCTCAGGTGGGTGTACCCTTGATTCACTTCTCTAAAGGAGTCTAAAAATGATATATAACTATATTCATTACTAATTGGTGTAAGATTTTATCATTTGAATGTATGTGTGTGTGGCTAACAATAATGAAATGCCTCCAAAGGATGAACCAGTGCCTTAACCTAGGGCAAAGAGTCACCCAATTACATACATCAACTGAATACCTTAACTCAAACACAACTGAATCTAGGATAAGTGCTTTGCCTATTACCCTTCTCCCTCAGACACAAGGACATCAAATTCTTACTTGGTTGTAAGCTCACTAAACCTACCTAAAAGACTTTAATCCTAACTTTGTTAGGAACTTAGAGATGACTTCACAATACTCTTTGTTTACCATATGCCAATACACTTTGTGACATTAACATATATGAACTTAGAACCGAAACAAGAAGACATACACAAATGCAAAATTGGAACTCAATAAAATTCTCATTAATATATTCAGAATCAATACACAATCAGGACAACACAAGGATAGGAAAAGACACAAAATTCAGCTCCTCTATCAGTAAAACACCATTAACAACCAGCTGGGACCAAAGAAAGTTTTGGAACCCCTTCAAAATCAAAATTTTGCAACTTATACTCCGTAGTCACCTTGGAATTCTCAAAGAGAATGCAACAAGCTATGGATGACTTAGGGTTAGGGTTTCAACCACCCAACTGACTGGAAACAGTCAAAAAACTAATTGCAGGGAAGAAATCCAAGCAACCAGGAGAAGACGAGCACTAGATTGATCCTCAATCATGAAAATCTCACCAAGAAGGTACTGAGAATCTCAAAAACATCCAAATGTCAACCCCTTCAGCCACCTGCAACATGCCTCAAGCAAAAAACCACATAGTACAAACCTTGCAAATGACCATGGCACACCCTGGACCACACTATAATGGCAAGCGCCATCAAACAAATCAAATCTAGCCATGAAAGCATTCGATTTCAGTCCTTCTTGTCATTGAGAAACCCTCTACAAATTCAAATTTGAAAATAAATGGCTATTTTATGGTGCTTGTAGTAGATTGGCGGCCCACGTTCAAATTTGAACCAACTTTAAGTCTTGGCCATTAGATCATCCCTTTTCGTGGTCTTTACGACTTAACCTTACAAGGAATCCTAGTTTACATTTAGCGATCACGTGACAGTTCTTTATCCTATTCACAGAATGAAAACTTAACCCATCACTAACTCTAGTGAATCAACAAAAACTTTTAAAACTTGTCGGCTGCTAAAACCTGATCAAGACCGCCAGACCCCACCTGGGCCCACCTACAAACTGTCACATGCCACCACATCACTTTCTATAATCACTTAGTCACCACTGACAAAGGATTAAATGCCTGGAAGGATTCCATGCAATCATATGACAACCACAAGATCAAGAATCTTTCCAAAAGAACCGGGCCCACCAACATAATTCCACCTCATACTACATGGACCAATAAAAACCTCCAAATCAGAATGCCTGGCAAGTGGACCCACATGAAAAGAGAAGCTATGTCATCAAGAAGGATTGACGATTAGCGTAAGATCTCAGGTGTCTGACACATCCCTTGCGAACTTACACCAACCGTCAGATGGAGATGTTGTTAGAAGATCGGGCCCAGAAAACTACATGAACATGTAACCAAAGAAAAGGAAACCGCCATGCCAAGTCACAACAGTTAAGAGATAAGCCGCTAGGAACATGAGAATATGTGAGCACAGGTAATTGCTAGTTCACAGAAAGATAAGAAGTGACCACCAGGCAACACACGAACAAGCGACAAGCTGAGAAAGAAATGCACACATGCAAATTAGGACCCTTAAGTGACCCACAAAAAGTAACCTAAAAATAGAATAAGGCCAGGGTTTTTCAAAAGTTTTTTCCATGTAACGGCTAATTTTTGAATTTTTGAACCAAGGGATTGTGCCAGGGACCTAAAAATTGATACAGAGACTAGGGGAAAGACAATGGAGCCATGAAATTTTTTGCACATGCTAACAGAAAGGACATGTCTCTCCCAACCTTTTTATGAATGTAAATGAAAGAGAGATTGTTGCATTTGAAAAACACATACAATCAGGAGTGCTATTACATTTGCAGAGATCCTTACAATTTTAACATGGTATGAGAGCGGTTCGTTTCCTGCCTGTTGGAGGATTTCCTAGAGAAATGATTAGATTTTAATATTAGATATGTAGTATTCTTAGCTCTATTATATACTATTTATATAATATGTGGTGTCTACTATTTTAATCTCCAAACTATATCAAAATAATATCTTATAATATATCATCCCTTTGACGAGAGAAGTCATAGAAAGGGATATTTATTTTAGGAGTAGATATACTGCGACACTTAGTGATTAATTCAAACTATCAAACACTTAAATAATTTGAGAATAATTTTATGGAGACTATAGTTATTCATATTTGCAAAAAGGGGCTTATTCGCTGGTGTTTCTCACAGAATACAAACATGGGTCCCGAAAGAGGAAATATTGTCTCTCATATTGTATTTTCCTGTCAACCGAGAAGAACGATACCAAGGAGAAGAGAACATTGATTCTGATCAATAGTTAAGAGCACCCTTCATTCATATCTCAAGATCCAAACCAACACAGTCAGCATTGGAATGATAGTAATTTATCATAATCATGATTAAGGAGGATTATCGATATGCTTAACAATTAAGCATCTTTATTGATAGAGTATTACTATTGGGTTGTTAACAATATATAAAAATTAATGATATTATAAATAGACATGAAGACAATCCATCATTAGATATCATGAACAATAAAGGAGTGTATTGATTAGATCTGATCTAGACTAAGGAAGTGATCTAAAGACAAGGTGTTAATGAAATAACTAATGGCATAAGAATTGAAGTGAAATATACACACTCCAAAAATACATGAAAAATTATTAATTCAAATGAGATAATACTTTATTAAACATAAAAGATACTGCATTGGGTATCTTGACTAGTATTTGTTGAATTTATGAAACAAAGATTATGATGTAGATATTGGTATATGAAGCTACAACTTCTTGCTCAAACTGGTAATCTGGGAACATTTTTTTTAAAACTAATCTTAGTAAACTAATATAAATTTCAAAGCTATAGTTTGAAAATGATGTTACAAGGCTTGACTTTAAGAGTATTTTCGCAAGGTACATATATGGTAAGCATTGTGAAAAATTTATTGGGGCTTCAATGTTTGGTAGCCAGCTTCATCGCGAAATAAAAATAATAATTACATTGGGTGATTAATAATAAAAATTCTTTGAAAATGATATAATTTTTACTTGGGATTATAATAGCTTTGATTCAACTTATTATATCTTTGAGAATCTATATGTTACCATGGGTAGTATGAGCATCTTTGAGTATCGATAATGGAGATGAATGTGACAGTCGACGGTCAAAGGTAGAGGAGTTAGCATTTGAAAAGAAGACATTCCTGATTGATGTATCTCTTTACCAATATTAAATAAGGGATAAGTTAATCAACAACAAATATATCAACATAGTGCCTTGTAGAATAACTAATTTCAACTTGTCACACTATGGTGACCTGAGAATCACACTGATTGTCCTTGCTACTGTGAATATTTGGCTTTATGCATGGATTATGTTAAAGATCATGATCTACTTGTATATTTATAAACAAAGAGAGTTCTTTGATTAAAAGATACAAACATTTTTATAGTACAAACAAGAAAAGGATCATTACATTAATTAAGAGATAAGTATTCCATGTTGATTAGTGTTCATAATTTTTTTCATACTATAACATTCAGATAGAAAATATTGTATGCTTTTATCATTAATATTTCTTTGGGATAATTTAGTTTTATGAAATATTTGTAATCTCTATTTGAAATACTTTCAGGATGAATCAAGAGACATATGTGATTGCATTCAAGAGAGAAAGAGCTTGATGCTTTTAGTCATGGGATTGAGTTGATGGCTGAAACATTTCTTCAAAGAAAGAAAATATCATTTAGAGTGACAAACCTACAAAAGAAACCTTGGATGAGAAGGTCAAAAGGTTGATATCACATTCAGAAGAAGTTTGATGAACCATTAGAGGAAACCTTGGATGAGAAGGTTAGAAGGTTGATATCAAATTCAGAAGAAGTCTGACGAACCATTAGAGGAAAGCTTGGATGAGAAGGTTAAATGTTGATGTTAGTACTCAAAGCTTCAAAGGGAGTCAGTAGAACATCTAGAGGATTTTCCTTATTTGATTTCCAAGGATCTTGGTTGTATTGATTCAGAGGGAGTAAACGATATCGAGATTGTTTCCCTAGTGACCAGGAAACTATAAAAGGAAAAGGAATTGGGATTCAAATGATGTAGTTCCATGTATGTGAGCTAGAAGGATTTTATGTAGATATCTAGGTTATCATATTCCTAGATAGATGGTTGAGAATTCAAGAAAAGAGATTAATGTAGACTATAGAAAAAATACATGACTCTCTTGCAGAAGGTTGATATTAGATTCAGAGGGAGTATGATAGTTCATCTAAAAACAACCTTGGATGAGGAGGTGAGGAGGTTGTTACAAGACCTTAAAGGGAGCATCTATAGGACTATGATCATGAGATTGAGTCCCTTGTGTGTTGGATAAAATGCCTTTATGCTAACTCCTACATAACTTGATGCAAACTATATAAGGGTTATAGTGCATAATTATGCTACTCAAGGTACATTATCACTACAAAACATATGGCTAATATTCTCACCAAATCTCTTACTAGAGAGAAGGTTGTATACTTTCAAGATAAACTTGGTATGATGGAGAATGAAGCCTTAGATGAAAATGAGTATTAACATTTGTGATCTATTATGTTGTATGTTATTGCATTCTTCTCTTTAAGAGAGAAGTCTAATGTGAAAGCCCTTGTTTCCACTCTTTGGGATGAGCCATGATCGATCCACCCTTTGAGATGAGTCAAGGTGATTTCATGTGTGTGAATCCAAGAATTATGGGCTCTCTTATGAACATTGGAGAAAGGTGATGAATTTTTTATTATGAAAACTTGTATTTGATTGATGTTGTGACGTGATGAATTTGTAACATCTCCATCATGATGGATTTCATGTGACTTGATATCCGTGGACATGTCATGATTATTAGGATCTCTTAGATATCATGGTAGATATCATAAGGATGATATCATTAAATTTAAACCATAGATGATTTAGAGATCTTCATGGTGGATATTATGTGACATAATATTTGTAGACATGTCATGATCAGTCTATACAATATCATGTTTCTATGGTAAGTATCACATTTGTGATACTAGTGCACATATGATACAAGACATTTTGAGTACTTGTTGAATATCATGGACTTGGTATTTGAAGACCATTACTCTGAGTACTTGGTGAGTATCATGGATTTGATACTTGGAGACCATTACTCATGATAATCAATTTTGAGCACTTGGTGAGTATCGTGGATTTGATACTTGAAGACCATTTCTTGTGATATCAATAAAATGATATAAATTTTAAATGATTATCTATACTCATATATTACATTGAGGTAATATATTTATTATATAAGACATCTTGAGTACTTGGTGAATATCATGGACTTGATATTTGAAGACCATTACTCTGAGTACTTGGTGAGTATCATGGATTTGATACTTGGAGACAATTACTCATGATAATCATTTTTGAGAACTTAATGAATATCTTGTGAATTGATATTTGGAGACCATTTCTCATGATATTAGTAAAATGATATAAATTTTAAATGATTATCTATACTCACATATTACATTATATTTATCCTTCCTAACTAAGAGGGAGTGTTAATTTTGTAGCTTCAATCATATAATCATTTAGAATACATATAATACTTAGATATTGATTAATAATAATATATTGTATTTGTATATATATGTTATATTATATATATTATTATTAATATATATTATGAAAACTTATATTATTCTAATATATATGATTGATTAATAAAACATTATAATGAATAGACATGTCCCATGAAGGGACATTCTCTCCCAGCCTCTTTCTCAATATAAATGAAAGAGAGATTGTTGCATTTGAAAAACACATACAATTTGGAGTGCTATTACATTTTCAGTGATCATTACAATTTTAACATTCATGAATATCAATTTTCAAGCACATTATGATATCAAACATCTTGAGTTGAATCATCAAGTGATGGTACACAAGATAAGTCAAGAGTAGTATAACTATTCGTAACTAAACTTCTAGCACTAATGAGCATATTATCAACATTAATCAATTTATTTTCACTTAACAATGATTATGTAACCTCATTACCATTAGCATCTATGAAATTTTTAGTTGAATCATTTCCACTATATGTTTGCATCTGAACTTGTGTTGATGTAACTTCATAATTTCAAACCTTCTTATCTTTATGTTAGTTAGTGTTTGAGAATGGGCTAGTGAATCAAGGATTCTTGTATGATGTTGGTCAAAGGTCCAAGACTAAAATTAAGGGGAATTATAGTATCACTACTTGAGGGAACAAGTACAAGAAAAGTGAAACTGGAGTTTGTGAAATCAAAAGAACAACTTGCAAATATATTTACCAAATGCTCACCTAAGGATACATTTGAGTACTTGAGGACTAGAATAGGGGTCCATCCGATGTCTCTTGGTCACTAAGGTGATTAGGAGGTTGCATCAACCTATACATTATCATAAAATCAAATGATGTTGATGCATATTTTTCATGCTTTAGGTTTTCTAAGGTTGTGAAAAACTTGAACAAGAACACTGCATATCGGTACATGAAGGTACTTGATCTGAACCAAACACCAAAGATAATATTTTGGCTATTGAAGAGCTATTTATTATTTTTGGCATTTTTGTCAAAGGGAGAGAAAGAATCAATGTAATATTTATCCATAGGAAGAGAAGAATCATAGGTAGAAGAAGATCAAATCCACCATGAGAGTCTACATGAAATGGTGTGTAGTGATTAAACATATTAAATAAACAAAGAAGGGAGAGCTTACTGAGCTACAACATTTACTTACAGAGTTGTAGAATAGATGTTTGGTATTCTATGGCATATTTAATATTATGTTGCCATCAATGCCAAAGGGAGAGATTGATAACCTACAACTGATTGAAAATCTTGATGGAATGAATGGACAAGTGAAAGACAATGATTGAAGGTCACCGAGCTACTAAAGTGATATGTATGGAAATTAAATCAGTCAATATGTATTGTCATTGATGTCAACTAGTTTTTATTGTACTTATCATGATGGTTACAAATATTTGAAGAAGGAATATGGTAAAGGAATGAGATATCTACATGAAGATGAGATGGATATGAAAGATGTGGCTATGATATACATTGGATAACTTATTGATGAGTCTATGGCATCATGTTGTTAACTTGATTGTGTCACATGATTTTGTTATGTATTGAAGATTAGAACTGAACAAGTTTATGTGGTCAGTAATTGAAGATTCATGTATACACCGAGCTAGTGTGGTGTATACCAAGTACAATATTAACTGAGTAAGTATTCACCAACACATTATGTATTGAACGAGCGAAAGAAACAAATAAATTTTATAGCAACTGACTAAATTGATGAGTTGGACAATTGCTTATGATTTTGAGGTAGGAGATAAAGTTTTTTATGATGATCTAACAACTGAAAAAATTCAAAATTTATCAGATGAAGGAGAATGAAATGTGTTATAGACACAACCGTTGAGGAATCTTGAAGCGAAAAAAATGAACGATTGAGATTAAGAGGAAAAATCTAATCAATGAGAAGAAAACAATTGATGATGTCTATTTAAAGAGACATGAGATTCATGATTGAGTTAGGGATAATTAATTCTATAGGAAAATTTATGTGAAAGGACTAGTTTTCATGTACTAATGATCAAACTAGTTAGAAAAAGAACCGGGCTAAACTCTAGACATTACCAAGCATTAAAGAAGCATAAACTGAGTGAAGTAAAGTTGGAGGACATGAAGGATTGGATTGATTATTGATTAGAGGAGGTATTTTGATCTTAGCATTGATCTAAAAATATGAAAATTATAGTTTTATTTGAATCAGATCATTACTGTATCAATTTAACCATTGTTATAGAAAAATCTCTTAACTGAGTGGACTTAATAGTCAGAGTGGCAGAGGAAAGCTGGATGGAGTGATTTCAAATTCTTGTTCAGATGGGACACTTGAAAATGGAGGTTCCCTTCTGTCAACAGTGGCAAGAGAGAAGAAGAAGGTGGGGGGAGCACCAGATGAGGGCTCCACCAATGATTCAGAAGGGGACAAGGACCCAGATGATGGACATTCCCGATGTGGTGGAACAGATTTAGTGGTAGGTTTCAGTAAGTTTCCCTACATTGGGAGTGCTTGTAATAATTTATTTGAAATCCAAAAATAAGGTAGTTGTTTGTCTTTATTTGGGGTTAAACCAATAGGAAAATCTTCTTTCCCCTATATTAACAATACAATAGAACTGGAAAAAAGAGGTTTTCAGTATTTATCTTCCTGATCCTCTTGTAGAACATATAGTTTCTTCTATGGCTCATACCTTAGTAGGAAATTTTATTTGGTCAAGGCCTAATATCGATGTGGTTAGGGTCCTTTCAGCTAGAAAATGGAAGCTTAAGGCTCAATTCGACATAGCAGCTCTACCTAAGGGCTTATTTTCCTTTGTCTTTTCAAGCTCTGAAGATCTCTCAAGAATTATTTGTGGGGGAAGTTGGATGTTCAACAAATCATCTTTGGCTCTCCAAAAATGGGGAACAAACCTGGACTACAATATGGAAATGTTTAAAACTGCCCCGGTGTGGGTTCGGTTTCAAGGCCTCCCTTGGAATATTGGCATGAGGACATCTTTGTGGGGCTAGTAGGTTCTTTTGGAGAACTTTTATCCATAGACCCGATGACTGCATCCAAGTCTAGGCTTGTTTATCTGAGAATTTGTGTCAATATTAGTCATGAGGAAGACTTACCAGAGGTAATAATCATTAACTATAAACTGGGTAAGTATATTCAAACTATGGACTATGAGTTAGTTCCTTTAGCTTGTTTTACTTGCAAAAAGGTAGGTCACTAGGTGAAACAATGTCCTATGAGACCTCATAAGGAAAAAGGTAGCCAAGATAAAAAGAATGAGACAAGAAAGGAGTGGAAAGAAAAGCAAGGAACTACCGATAAAAATCTCAAACCCTCTGTTCCTCTGATAGTGGAAGGAAGTAGGGAAGAAAAGGAGAATGAAAAATCATAGGAAGGAGGAAAGAACATGGAACAAAAGAAAAATAATGGAGAAGAAATGGGTGCTAAAGATGATATAGAACCTATGTTAACTTTAGATATTCTGCAAGAGCCAAAAAAAGAAGTGGAGATTGTCTAGTTGGATTCTTCAAGTCCTATAATAAATCCTCTAGGTATCCAAAATGAAAAACAATCTAAGATCCTAGAAGAGCTTAAATCTGGTAGTCCCTTTGACCATAGAGGGTATCAAATGATAAGCCCCCTCAAGAGTCCAAGAGAGACCAACCCTGGGAAAATCACCTCCTTACCTTCCCCTACCTCTAGAGGAGAGATATGTTCTACTCCTGTAAAACATAGAAAGAGTTGGTCTAAAGCCAGTGAGGAAGAGAGCCAAATGGATAGTCTGGTAAAAGAGCTATTTCTAGAGGCTCACTAAAATGTGCCTTGGATTGAGGTCATTGATAAAAATAAGCTTAAAAATAACTTGAAAAAATGAGGGGAGAACCAAGGTTCTATTGGTTCTAGTAAGAAACAAGACAACACACCCTAGGGAGGAGTTCAGACTAGAAGACAACATAAAGCTGATGTTGGAGCATCAAATAGTAAAAATAAAGGTAGACCTTCTCACAAATGTTTGAGGGGGATAGAGGTAAAGAAGAATATAGCGGATGGAAAGCAAGAAACCATTCCCAAGATTTGTTCCTCAGCCTTATAAATGAAGATTTTATCTTGGAATATATGAGGACTAAATAGTCCCCACAAGAAAGATGTTTTGAGAAACCTGGCGAGAGATAGAAAACCTAACATTTTTCTTATTCAAGAAACTAAAATGACTAGAGAAAAAGTAGAAAAAATTCACCCCTTCAAGGATGGTAGTTGTATAGGAAGCGATTCTGAAAGTGCCTATAGAGGATTGGTTATTTTTTGGAATAACGACTCTATTAATCATACTCTATTTTTCTCAGAGAAAAATATTATTTTAGTTTTAAGGTTAATAACTTGAAAGATGATTTCAATTGGAACCTGATGAACATTTATGCTCCAAACACCAGAAATGGTAAATAAAATTTTTGGAGAAGATTGAAAGAGATAAAGATTATCTTTCATATTGAAAGTTGATAGTGATGGGAGACTTCAATACTCATCTCAATAATGAGGATAAAAAGGGTGGAATCCCTTCTCAGATAGAGAGTAGAATAGACCTTATGGACTGTATAAATGATCAAGCTTTCTTAGATATGGAACTAGAAGGAATTTCTTACACCTAGTCCAATAGAAGAATAGGTACTGAGCTTATCCAAGTCAAGTTAGATAGATCTCTTTAATCTCATGATTGGTTATCTAAATATTCTTTCTCTTTATCCTCTTCTTTGAGAATTGGTTCAGACCATTTTCCCATAGTTTTAAATGCTAATCTCATTGATGGGAAAAATAATATCTCATTTAGATTTGAAAAAATGTGGATGGCACATCCTAAATTGAAAGAAAGTATCACCAACTGGTTGGATTATAATCAAGATGGTGGAGCTATGTACAAAATTGCCAAAAAACTGAATACTATCAAAAGAAATATCAAAATATGGAAAAAGGAAGTTTTTGGGGATATATTCCAATCAAAAAGTAGAAAACATAATGAAATAAAGGAAATTCAAGAGAAAATTCAGAAGGAAGGGCTCTTAGAGGAGTTTAAAAATTTAGAAAACATTCTGGTGGTAGAATTTCATAACATTATGTCCAAAGAAGAATCTTTTTGGAGATAGAGATCTAGAACTCTTTGGCTTAGAGCTGGGGATAAAAATACAAAGTTTTTTCATATGAATGCTATGAAGCACAAAGAGATCAATAGAATATCCTCTCTTATAACTAATGGTAAATCTTTGAGTAAGGAGGAAGACATCAGAAAATAAATGCTCACCTTTGTTCCTTCCCTCCTTTGAAAGGATAACAATCTTGATCTGCACAATCAAGATGAAATCTTGTCTACCATCCCTCAGTTGATTGATGTTAGAATTAACAGGATCTTGAAGGCCATTCCCATGGATAAGGATATTAAGGATGCTATTTTTCCTTTGAAGGAGAAAAATCTTCGGTCCCTGATGGGTTCCCTCTCTTCTTCTTCCAACAGTTTTGGGATATTAATGGTAAAGATGTGTAGGATGTTGTTAAAGAATTCTATGGTTCCAAAACCCTTCTTGGATAATTGAATGCGACATTCTTGGTTTTGATCCCCAAAAATCCCGGTGCTAACTCAGTTGAAGCTTTTAGACCAATTAGTCTCTACAATTCTGTGTACAAAATTATTTTTAAAGTCCTCACTTCTAGACTGCTCTCTATTCCTCCTTCAATTATATCCCCCCTGCAAAATGGCTTCATCCCTGGTAGGCAAATTTTTTATTCAATCATTTTTTCTCATGAAAATATTCACTCTCTGGAAGCAGTGAAAAAACATGGTTTCTTGATGAAATTAGACCTATCAAAAGCTTATGATAGGGTTGATTGGTAGTTTCTTCATAAAGTTCTTAGCTCCTTTGGTTTTGATAGTGGGGTAATTAAACTTATCAACCAATTGGTCTCCATTTTCTCCTCCTATATTATTGTCAATGGCTGCTCTTCTCACTTATTTAAACCCTCCAGAGGCCTTAGACAAGGTGAACCTATATCTCCGATCTTGTTTGCCATCCTTGCTGAATTCTTGGGAAGATTCCTTAACAAATTGGTTAGAAAGGGTAAAATATCTAGTCTCAAGCCTTCTTTTGTTAGATCTATTTTCTCTCACAAGTAGTTTGTTGATGATACACTTATTATGGGAGAAGCTACAGTGAAAGAAGTGAGAAAATTGAAGAAATCTCTTGTCACTTATATTGCTACCTCTGGCCAACTGATTAATTGGAATAAGAGCTTTATTTTCTTTGTCAACACACCTAAAGAGAGCCAGATGAAGATTTCTAAAATCCTTGGTTGCAATATAGGGAACCTTCCCTCTTCCTACTTGGGCCTTCCTTTATGCCTTAAGGCCCTGGAAAGATTTTGGAACTTGATCATTGATAGATTCAACCATAACTTAGCTAGTTGGAAAGGGACACTCTTGATTAACTTAGGAAATATCCAATTTCTTAAATCCACCATCCAAAATATCCATGTTTATGCATTGAGTCTATTTAATATTCCTCATAAATTTTCCATGTTAATTGACCAAATTCAAAAAAATTTCCTTTGGTCTGGAGTGGAAGAAAAGAAAATAATAAGTCCAATTGCTTGGGACAAGGTTTGCAAACCCAAGAATAGAGGGGGTTTGGGTCTGAGACCTATCAAAGTGGTTAATAAAGCTCTTTTGGCTAAACACTTATGGAGAACCTATGCTGATAGAAAATAATGGAATGACATATTGAGAAATAAATACTTATTCAACTCAAGAACCTTGGAGGAATACATTGTTAATGGAGAAAATCTAAATGGCTCCTACATTTGGAACAATATAAGTTCAACTAATGATATTATTCTGCAAGGGAAGAGATGGAAGCTTGGGAATGGTTAGAAAATTGACTTTTGGGATGATAAGTGGATCCAAGAAGAGCCTCTCTCAAATAATAAAGATTGGAAACAAGCCATTGATCAAGATAAAGAAACTATTGGGATGAGAGTTAAAGACTACTGACAAGAAAACAAATGGAAGAACATTGATTTAATAGATAGAAGATTTGTCCCTCTTATGAATGAATTAAATACCTGGTTCATCAAGTATAATTTCCTGGACAAGGTGATCTAGGCTCCTCCTGCTAATAGAGATTACACAGTGGCTTCTACTTGTGCTTTGACTTTCTCTAAGGGAGACAAACCTCTGTGCTCAAGTGTTTGGTATAAGTATCTTACTCCTAAAATTAACTTCTTCTTTTGGATCCTTGTTCAAAATAAACATCTAACTCTTGATAATTTTTCTAAAATGGGTATATGCCTAGTTAATAGATGTTATCTTTGTATGGAGGACTCTAAATTGTTTGATCATCTTATGTTACACTGCTCCTATACCCGCATGGTTTGGGATTTTATCTTTAAAAAATGGGATCTTTGTTGGTTGTTCCCTTGCTCTTGGTAGGATTTTATTATTCAATAGACCTGTCTATTTTCTAGTGACCTTGCCAAAGATTTTTGGAAACTTATTCCCCCTCATTTTTGTTGGCACATCTGGAAGGAAAGGAATAAAAAAATCTTCAAGGAAAAATATTATAATCTAGATGTTGTTGCTAATCTCATTTGCAGAGGGTTGGAGGAAAACTATATCAGGTCCATTAGTAGTAATAATCAGAAGATGAAGGCATAAGTCTCTAAAGAGGACATTAGAAAATGAAATTTTCCCCTTTCTAACTCTCAATATCCTAATCCAAGAGATAACGCTACTTGGATGGATCCTCCTTACAGTTGGATTAAAGCCAACTTTGACAGGTCTTTAAAGAGAAATTTGGATGCTTTGGGAGGTGGTGGTATTCTGAGAGATTGGAATGGTAACTATGTTGGAGAAATTGCTGCTCCTATGGGAATGTAGTTGAATCATAGAGCTAAGGCAATGGTAGCCCTTAATATTATGATCCTGGCAAAAGAAATTGGGTGCTAAAAAGTC
Source organism: Chamaecyparis obtusa (assembly GCA_027943335.1). Lineage (NCBI taxonomy): Eukaryota > Viridiplantae > Streptophyta > Pinopsida > Cupressales > Cupressaceae > Chamaecyparis > Chamaecyparis obtusa. The sequence goes on along the minus strand of BSBK01013031.1, from coordinate 125,983 downwards.
TGGCTAGAGGGAGATTCTTTAAACATTGTGAATAGTATTAAAGGCACTAGCATCCCTTCTTGGACTATAGAACACATCATTGAGAAAATAAAAAATATATTTGTTAGTCTTGAATCTTTTCATATTACCCATAACTATTGTGAAAATAACTAGGTCGTGGATGGGTTAGCTAACCTTGGGGTCAAAAGTGACATAATTCATATATGGTATGGTGCCACTAAATTCAGTGATCAGATTAACTCGTGTATCAATTGTGACAGTGTTAACCAAAAGGAAGGAAATATTTGTAATGATTTTATAATATGATGTTAGTCTGAAATCAAGCAAGCCAAAGGTGATGTGGCATGTGGTGAAGGACATGCTTAATTTAATGATCACACATCAAAATTTATTTCCAATCTGGATGGATTTGAAGGCGAAGTGCCAAGTTGTGATTAATTCTCGTCACATTTCTTTGAACTCGCATGCTTCCTAGGTTAATAAACAAGAGCTTGACTATCATTACTCGATGCTCATTGGTATTAGTAGGAGTGACTGGAGAAACCAAAATAAGAATAAGAAGCTGAGTAATATTTCTGAGCATCATCTCAAAGAGAAGCATAATAATATAGGAGGGGAACTCAAGAGAGAGGAACCTGTGGAATGCAAATGGAGGCATGAGAAATATGTCTAGAGGAAGCTCAAAAAGGGTAATGTGCACCATTATTTGAGTTGACTACATGGGAAAGAAAAGGACATCTCCAGGGCATTTGTGAAAGGATGGGATAAAGGCTAGGTTAACCTGGTAGGTAAGTCTTTTACTCTTTCTCTAGATCTCTTAGTGAAAATTACCGGTCTTCCACTTCAGGGTATTCATTATTCCAAGGATAATAAATTAGGTAACAAGGCTTATAAAGACTTTCCAAAAATTGACAAAGAACATGCCCTTCTGGTTAAAGGTGAGTATGACTATGTCAATTTGGACAACATCAAGGCTATTTTGGGCTCGGTTATTAGGGTCATTATGGAGTATTTTACACTAGAGGGTAGATACTCAAGAGTCTATAACTACAAATTCATGCTGCTTAACCATTTTAGGCATGAAACTAGGGTTTCTTTTCCTTTTTTCCTATTTAGTGCCCTTAACCAGAGCATCATAGACCACAGGGTTATGGATACCCCTATCCTTTATGAGGGGCTAATCTTACTCATATCTGAATATGCTAGGGATCATGTTCCTGATCCAATTCCTTCCTAAACCACCTATAAAAAGAGGAATAATCATGTTGCGTCTGGTTCTAGGAAGAAAATTTTCATTAACAAGAAAGTCCCTAAGTCCCTGACCCCTGAGTCGATCACTTCTCCTTTGGCTGAATGCTCTAAGTGTAAGGTTGAGCATGTGGATGAGGTGACTTCCTTTGGGAATGATGATAATGTTAAAGAGGAAGACCACATTAGTGAGAGCTTTGGGAAGGGTAAAGCTACCTTCTTTGATTCTGCTGCAGATAAGGAAGTTGTGAATCCAAGGTACTGATGCTGTCTAGGACAAGGATAAAGTGAATCCTGAGGAGGTGTCAAAAAAAATTATTGACATAATGGATGTCTACTTTGGCACTGATCAGGGGAATGATATTTTGGAAGGTAATAACAATATCAAGGAAAAGATGGACTCTATTGACCAAAGTGCCAAAAAAAATTCAGATAATCAAGGTTGTGCTGAAGAGAGTAACCAAGAGAAGGAAAATGAGGAGATTCAAGAGGTGCAGGGTACTGAGGAATATAATGAAGATAGTAAAGAGAGTACAAAAAAATTTACAGAGGAAGCTACCAATAATGAGGAGTTGAGGACTATGGATCAGAAAACCCAAACTAATGATGATAATCTGGAGTCTGAAAAAGATATTTTCAGCAATGTAGAGGAATGTGAGGATAAATCTTCCCCCCTAAAAACCCAAGGAACAATACTCTTGATTTGGAGAGAATACCCAAGGTCAAAAAAGTCTTGAGGAAGAATTGTGGGACATGGATTTTAAAGTGAAGAGGACTGTCAATATGACAATGCTTCAGATGGCTAGGAATAAAGCCATGTACAGTTATAATAGTGACAAATGGGTTCATATTGAGATATAGGATTTGCAGAATAGATGTAAGAATTTGGAAGCAAGGAATGGTCTACTAGAGGAAGTAATTGATAAGATGAGGAACAATACTGATACGTATAAAAAAGGTAAGGATATTTTTGGAGACATTTATGCTAATAATACTATACTAGAAGAAAATATTAACAAGATTATGGAATCAATGATAAGCTCGATCAATGATAAAATCAACAACAATGAAAATATGCTAAATAACCTAATTACCCTATCTAATACAAATATGAAAACTACCATGGAAAATATCAAAGCTCTCTGTGAGGTACTGGAAGGAAATAAAAAACACAAAAGAAAAGAAAAAGAATAGGGGAATGAGGATATCCTACAACTTGTTGGTGTCCAAAATGACGCTTATGCTCTAATAGGCTGCCAATGTACCTTGAGACTGATATTAGGAATGGTTAGTTCCAAGTGTGGGAGCTCTGCAAGGCAACTGGACCAACTCTAGGGACTTAATATGCCCTCTTCTACTTCTGGCTCTGCAAAACCAAGGCAGGTGCACCTAACCTAGTATAAAATATACTTCATACACCAAGAACTAGGTTTGAATAATAGATAATAGGATAGTAAGAAAGTACTAAGTCTTAACCACACACTCATTGACTCTCCATTACTGTGGGTAGAACCACATACAACCAAATACTCAAAACTTAAAAGGATGGTTCTTAACTTATGCTTTTGGGATCATAACAACAACAATCAGTATTTGTTGATAAAGAGATAATCACTTAGGCCAGTGCCTCATCCATTGGGCGAGATCTCCTAGAACATGAATGCTACACACACCAGACAATAGCTGAGATTCCAAGCCATAAACACACCTACAATCCCCTTTACTACTTATGAGATATCCTTACATAGACAATAAGATAGATCTATGTCCCATCTAAAGCATCATTCCATCTAATCCTAGATTAGAACTCAAGAGTGGGTACATATACATAAAACAATATGCAGAGGACTAGAAAGTTCAGAATCTATCTAAGTTGACACAAAGGAGAGATAAGAGTCATGTACTTGTATTAAGTATGAAGAATCCTTAAGTGTAAACAATCAATCCAGAGGAGTCAAGCTTGAAAATTACAACTTAGACCTACAACTTTTTCTCTATCATCAACAGAATACCGAATGCAAAAGTGTTACAATCTTGGATCTAGGACTAGGAACACTTCAGAACTTCGAAGCTAGAACCCTTTGAAAATCAACAAAACCAACATATATACCCATGGTTACCCTGAAATCCCACACAAGTTAGGATGCAACAAGCTAAGGGTAACCATGGTTAGGGTTAAGGTTTTCCATCAATTAGGCATTTCAAGTTCATCAAAATCTGATACAATTCAGAGGGAAAACACTAAGTTCTAAATGCACTTAATCAACATCTGATCTTCAATCATGAGAAACTTGGAAAAGGCACCAAAGATCAATCAAAAATTTGCAAAATTCAAACTGGAAGTGACCTTGCAACTACTTTTGGTACATTTCATTAACTTCTCCGCATTGAAACATCTCTTCTGCAATCATCTCACACCCTAGAGCACACTGGAGCGGTGAAGAAAATCAGTTTTACTAACTCTGGCCCTTTCTATCATCAATTTCAGTCCTTTTTGGTCAGTAGAAATGTCTTAGAGATTTGAATTTAAACCTAAATGGTTACTTTATGGTTTTACCCTTGAATTGGTGACCCACATTTGAAATCAGATTAACATTAAGTCATGGTCGTTGATCTTATAACTTTCGCAGGCTTTAAGATCTTCACTTCACCTTAGATAGCATCGATGGCTGTCGCTAGACGGCCAAGTTAACTTCCTCGAACCTTATCCCAATGGTGATATGATGGCCACAAGATCCGTCAGCCTTTTAATCACTTTAGAAACCCAGTGGCCCCACTTAATCATTCGGCGAACTGGCGACTATAGTTTGTCTCTCCATCACAACAAGAAAATCATTTCCACCAAATTTCTCAGCGACCCTGCGACTACACTATCCTTCTTTGCTAAAACTGTCTAGAGATCCTGCGACCAAAGAAAACATTTTAACTCCACCGCTAAACACTTATCCATCCACTAAAAAGATTGAAGAAAATAATCCAGGCCCGCAAGGAAGGATCGACGGTTGTCTGAAAATTTGATAGCTCTGACAAAAGCTATGAGATCTTACCCCATTCGTTGATCTTCTAACATCTCAAGGCCCCCAACACATCAGAAAATCAAGTCCCACTGATGGCTCCAGCTCATCCCCCATAGATACGTGTCAACTAGTTGCATGATCACATAGCCAAAAAATTGGGCTATGCGATCATGCGACAGCTAACCATAGGCCACCACATCACCGCCAACGGGACCACCACCAAAGAAGCTTTACCTTTAAAAGCTTGGAAATCTCGAGCCCACCATTATATGACTTCACGACTAAGGCAAAGTAAATTGCTAGCCAAGTCGCCAAATGTTAAAGACTTAACCACCAAGAATTAGCGACCGAGAGATAACCACGAGTCGCCAGATTGCAGAATGAAAAACTTAACCGCCAGGCAGCTAAACATCATGAAGAACTAGGACCCATGCGAATAAGTGGGAAGCCATCACATGATCGCATGTCAAAAAACTCTGACATGCATCCATGCGACAACTAATAATTTTGAAACCTGCAGACTTGGACCCACTTCTGGCCCACACAAGAAAATCCAACGGCTATCGCAAAAGCGTAAAGGTTAAACACTGCATAAATTTTCCATGCAAACTTACACTGACCACTAATCTTGTCCAAACTTTAACCACACCGGGCAACTAAGAAGAACTGGGTACCACCGACCGATCACGCTTGCGCACTTAGGACCAAGGTCGAAAACACACAAAGTTTTCAACACAATGAAAGATTGAAAACATGCAGATTTTTTGATGCCAGAAGACAAGTGCAAAAAAGTAGGAAGGCACAAGGTCGAAAACAATGAAGGTTTTCACATAGACTGAAAACATCATGGATTTTCAAAAACACTGTGGGTTTTCGACACTATGGTAGATTTTGAAACTATTTCCTGCAGACCTTAAAACTTGGATAACTTTTTGGATTTTGCGATTCAGCACGTGCAATTTGAACTGGAGCAAGGTGACACAATGAAGAACATAGGGCAAGACACTTCAAGAAAACTTGCAAGGAAATGGGCCATTTTCAAAAGATTTTGCATTGACAGGAAAATGGACCAATAGTGGCTCTAGTTGGGGACATGTATCTCCTACAGATACAATGAGGACCTTAGATCTCTAGGAAGAAGTAGACCACCCACTGGAAAAAACATAAAGACCTCAAAAAACATAGGGAACAAGCTAGGAAAGAAACACACAACAGGAAAGGGAAAGATATTTATAGAATTTTACAAGATCAAAACTTTGCAAATTTACTTGATGGCCCTAGGCCACCAAAAGAAAATAAAAAAACCCCCTGAATCAAAGGTTTGATTTTCATCCACATATGCAACCAGCCACCTAAAAAATTCATGACCACCTTGCTATAAACATATGTGAATATTCATGGGTTGAAGAATGAAACTATGCTGGTCACTACCCATGTTCTTCCAGTCACAACTATCATACTCACATTCATATTCTAAGAAGTAAGGAACATCACTTACTTCTTCCTGCTGACTGGAAGTAAAAATATCATCTAGTAATGCATCAGGAAATAAAACATACTTATCATCATGCACTACTATAAAAGTATCTAGCTGAGAAGGACCTGAATCCTCTGATTTACCTTCATGTATTGCTTCAGCCACTGAGCAACCTGGTTCATCAATGATGTCTTCATGAACTAGATCATGAACCAAGTGAAGGTCTTCTTCACTATCATATCTTTGGAAATCACCATCCAAGAGTTCTAACATCTTTTTGCTGCTCATTGGACCTTGGGCATCATTTTCCTCTTCATCAGCTACATCCCTATTATTGCAGGCATCTTCCTTGTCAGGAATAAGGACTCGAAACTCTGGCATTAAATCATCTTGTCTGAAGCAGTCTATGCAGGAATTATCATCTACGTCATATTCAATATTCTCCTCTTCACACAAAACATCATCGAACCGGGACAAGAAGCAAGAATCCTAAAATTGAAAAGAAGAAAAATTTGTAGACAAATTGGAAATATTGTCAACTTCAGATTCATCTCTAGCATCCTCATATGCACTGATCTCAACATCAGCTTCATAGTCAACACTTTCTGCATAATGAGACTCAACATCAGGGACACTAGCATCCTCATGATCATCATAAGGAACCACCAGTCCTAGCAATCTCTTGTCCTCCTCTAACTGCCAGATCTCAGCATTGCTCTCTGCAATCTTCTTCTTAAGAGTAGCAATCTTGATGAGAAGATTTTCATAATCAGTATCACTAATGATGGAATCAACAAAGAACTACCCACTAATACTCATCCTTTTATGCAATGCTTAACACTTGATAGGGATACATTTCAACTCTTGAGAAATACCTGGATGTATTGGAGCAGCTGCAAGAAATGTGTGATTTGGAGTCACCTTCAAATCACCCTTAACACTTTGTAGAGCCGCCACCTCTTTGCAGAGGAAAGTATGTCTTGTGTAGTATCTCTTCCAATCAACCAAAACTCACCAAGTAAACATGTACTATTTATCAGAAGATGCACTGATCAAACAGAGAAAAATCAGAGCCGCCACTCACAACTAGGTGAGAAAATTTTGCAAATGCTTCATTTTTATATCTGACTCTTTCCAATGGCCACTAGAGATTATGATTTCTTTAACAAGATTTGTTGTTTCTCCCCAGCAGAGTCACCATCTTGTTGGTGTCCAAAATGATGCTTATGCTCTAATAGGCTGCCAATGTACCTTGAGACTGATATTAGGAATGGTTAGTTCCAAGTGTGGGAGCTCTGCAAGGCAACTGGACCAACTCTAGGGACTTAATATGCCCTCTTCTACTTCTGGCTCTGCAAAACCAAGGTGGGTGCACCTAACCTAGTATAAAATATAGTTCATACACCAAGAACTAGGTTTGAATAATAGATAATAGGATAGTAAGAAAGTACTAAGTCTTAACCACACACTCATTGAATCTCCATTACTATGGGTAGAACCACATACAACCAAATACTCAAAACTTAAAAGGATGGTTCTTAACTTATGCTTTTGGGATCATAACAACAACAATCAGTATTTGTTGATAAAGAGATAATCACTTAGGCCAGTGCCTCATCCATTGGGCAAGATCTCTTAGAACATGAATGCTACACACACTAGACAATAGCTGAGATTCCAAGCCATAAAAACACCTAGAATCCCTTTTACTACTTATGAGATATCCTTACATAGACAATAAGATAGATCTATGTCCCATCTAAAGCATTATTTCATCTAATCCTAGATTAGAACTCAAGAGTGGATACATATACATAAAACAATATGCAAAGGACTACAAAGTTCAGAATCTATCTAAGTTGACACAAAGGAGAGATAAGAGTCATGTACTTGTATTAAGTATGAAGAATCCTTAAGTATAAACAATCAATCTAGAGGAGTCAAACTTGCAAATTACAGCTTAGACCTACAACTTTTTCTCTATCATCAACAGAATACCGAATGCAAAAGTGTTACAATCTTGGATCTAGGACTAGGAACACTTCAGAACTTCGAAGCTGGAACCCTTTGAAAATCAACAAAAATAACATATATACCCATGGTTACCCTGAAATCCCACACAAGTTAGGATGCAACAAGCTAAGGGTAACCATGGTTAGGGTTAGGGTTTTCCATCAATTAGGCATTTCAAGTTCATCAAAATCTGATACAATTTGGAGGGAAAACACTAAGTCCTAAATGAACTTAATCAACATCTGATCTTCAATCATGAGAAACTCAAAAAAGGCACCAAAGATCAATAAAAAATCTACAAAATTCAAACTGGAAGTGACCCTGTAACTACTTTTGGTACATTTCATTAACTTCTCTATGTTGAAACATATCTTCTACAATCATCTCACACCTTGGAGCACATTGGAGTGGTGAAGAAAATCAATTTTACTAACTCCGGCCCTTTCTGTCATCAATTTTAGTCCTTTCTGGTCAGTAGAAATGTCTCAGATATTTGAATTTAAACCTGAATGGTTACTTTATAGTTTTACCCTTGAGTCAGCGGCCCACATTTGAAATCAGATTAACATTAAGTCATAGCCGTCGATCTTATAACTTTCACGGGCTTTAAGATCTTCACTTCACCTTAGATAGCATCGACAGCTGTCGCTAGACCACCAAGTTAACTTCCTCACACCTTATCCCAATGGTGATATGATGGCCACAAGCTCTGTCGGCCTTTTAATCACTTTAGAAACCCAGTGGCCCCACTTAATCATTCGGCAAACTGGCTACTATAGTTTGTCTCTCCATCACAGCAAGAAAATTATTTCCGCCAAATTTCTCAGTGACCCCGTGACTACACTATCCTTCTTTGCTAAAACTGTCTAGAGATCCTGTGACCAAAGAAAACATTTTAACTCCATCACTAAATACTTATCCATCCGCTAAAATGATTGAAGAAAATAATCCAGGCCCGCAAGGAAGGATCGATGGTTGTCTTAAAATCGGATAGCTCTGACAAAAGCTATGAGATCTTACCCCATTCATCAATCTTCTGACATCTCAGGGCCCCTGACACATCAAAAAATTAGGTCCCACCAATGGCTCCAGCTCATCCCCCGCAGATACGTGTCAACTAGTCGCATGATCACATAGCCAAAAAATTGGGCTATGCGATCATACAATAGCCAACCATAGGCTGCCACATCACTACCAACGGGACCACCGCCAAAGAAGCTTTACCTTTAAGAGCTTTGAAAACTTGGGCCCACCATTATGTGACTTCGCGACTAAGGCAAAATAAACCACCAGCCAAGTCGCCAGATGTTAAGGACTTAACCAGCAAGAATTAGTGACCAAGAGATAACTGCGAGTCACCAAATCATAGAATGAAAAACTTAACTGCCAGGCAGTCAAACATCAAAAAGAACTAGGACCCACATGAATAGGTGGCAAGTGGTCACATGATTGCATGTCAAAAAACTTTGACATGCGGCCATGCGACAATCAATCATTTTGAAACTTGCAGACCTAGACCCACTTCACGCCCACACAAGAAAATCCAACGGTTGTCGCAAAAGCGTAAAGGTTAAACACTGCACAACTTTTCCATGCAAACTTATGCTGACCACTAATCTTGTCTAAACTTTAACCACACCGGGAAACTAAGAAGAACTGGGTACCACTGACTGATCGCGCTTGCGCACTTAGGACCAAGGTCGAAAACACACAAAGTTTTCGACATAGTGAAAGACTAAAAACACACAGAGTTTTCGATGGTAGAAGACAAGTGCACAAAAGTGGGAAGGCACAAGGTTGAAAATAAGGAAGGTTTTCACACAGATCGAAAACATTATGGATTTTCAAAAATACTATGAGTTTTCGACATTGTGGTAGATTTTGAAACTATTTCCTGCAGACCTTAAAACTTGGATAACTTTTTGGGCTTTGCGATTCAGCACGTGCAATTTGAACTGGAGCAAGGTGACACAATGAAGAACATAGGGCAGGACACTTCAAGAAAACTTGCAAGGAAATGGGCCATTTTCAAAAGAATTTGCATTGACAGGAAAATAGACCAACACAGCTGTGTCCGGCTACCAGGACCAGATCCAACAATAGAAAGATGACTAAGGCTCACAAAAAAAATCACCAATCTGAAGAATTCTATCAGAAACATCCAGAGTCAAATGGAGGAGTCTGAGAACCTTCTTAAAATGATGAAGTAATTTTGTTGCTAGAGGTTTTTCTATCCTGTTCCAGTGGGATTTTTTGTCTTGTTTTTTGGTCTTTTGGTTGTTTAGTGCTTATTGCAATATTCAAGTTTTGACCCTTTTGGTTTCAATCCTTAGCTAGGATAGATCATTGTATCTAAGTCTTTCTATGCTTATCTTTTCTTAGCCTTGTTAAAGGGTTTCGGGGCCCCTTCAAACCCTATAGTTATCTTAATAAAAAATAGTCTTTTGTATTTGAATACATGACATTTAATGAATGTTATTGGTTTTCTTGTTGACCCCATAGTGAATGTTGGTCAAGAGAGAAATGTTAGAGATAAATCCTCTAACCAGGTCACACCTTATAGTGTATTTTATAACCTTTGATAGGGTTGTCTCCTAACCGAACTCACTTTAGAAGAGTGAACTATTTCAAGGGTTATTAGTCCCAAATGGGTTTTCCCCTAACAAGGGTTCCACATTAAAAATCTATGTGTTATGTGTATTTGATGTGATTTATTTGTTATTTTTATATACACATTTCATATCTAGATTGATCGGTAAACACAATATTGAATTGACTATCAATTAGTAGATGAAGGGAAATATATTGTTGCTAGCTTACCGAGTTGATAATTTTGTTTGAAAAGATTGAATATATACATCTAGGAGATTTGGGACTTTAGGATAACTAAAAGTAACTTATCCACCCTTGTCTTAGTTATCTAACACATGTATGCATTTTTTGTTGGATGAATGTAAATCAAAAGAGTGGGTTGACCAATGGTCTTCTATACCTTTGCAAACTCTAGATACATATGAACTTCCTTGAGCACTATAGCTGAACCAGATGGAAGCATTAGTGGATTTGGACCATGTATCTAACCTAGTTGAACCAGGTAATTTATCAATTTATTACTTAGTGAATCCTTTTTCTCATCTTGTATGCATTCTAAGGTCAATTTATTAGTTCTTTATGTTGATTTTGGTATTAACTTATAGCCTTCTACCAAATGCAGGTCATGTATATGTAGTCATTGTAGATGAGAACAATAAAGAAGGAACATATTACTTTTTGTGTTGTTGTATTGAAGCCAAAAAGAAATTGACAACTACAGTCATTGATGGAGAGAGTATTGAGTACCCAATAGGTTCCATTGTTGTGACAGGCACATGGCTTAGAAGGTACCATTTTTGTGTTGAGTTGTATTGAGACCTCTTAAACTCAATTTATTACACTTTGTATTGATATTGGCATTAACTTATTTTTTATTATAAAATGCAAGCACCATATCAAGAATTCTAATGCCTGGTTATTTGAGGACTTTGAGACACATAGACATATTCTTCATTACTCTAACCTTGTTGTTGCAACATATTCAATTGATTAACTATTTTGGTAGACCTCTTAACAAGAATTTGTGGAAAGTTCATGAATCTGACCACGAGGTAATACTTGACACAATAAAGGTTAGAGATGATCCAAAAGGTTCACTTGATTGATTTTGGGCCATAAAGATGAATGATTCTACAATATGGTAGAATGATTTTGGCAATTTTTATATGATTCTATGTGCATATGAGCTATAATGTGCATATTTAGATGCCAAATTTTGTATATAAAAAAAACAATCAAGTGTAATGTGCATATTTAGATGCCAAATTTTGTATATAAAAATAACAATCGATTGTAATGTGCATATTTAGATGCAAAATTTTGTATATATAAACAATAATGGGCTTCATCATTTGTACTAGGTGCGAAATTCAAAATATTAAAGTGCCCATGGGGCTGATTTGCAAATATTAAGAGCCCACATTTTGTATATCCTAATTTGTACCATTTTATTATAAATACATATTTAATTTTGTATCCTTACATTTGTATCATCTTAATGCCATGTAAAGTATGAAAATTTTGATTCCTTACCATGAATTTTGTATCCTTATATTTGTATCATCTTAATTTTATATCCTTACATTTGTATTGTCTTAATTCCATGTACATTTTTATCATCAAATGATGTAATAGTTGGAGTCATTGAGTCAAATTTGGTCAAATGTATCCAAAGTAAAATGATGACTCCCTAGGGTGAATCGATAGTGTTAAAGGATTGCATCCTGGTACCAAATGATCTACACCATTATCTCTGGTTAGGAAGATAAATACTAGTGACAACCCTGTCTACCCATGGACTCACTAGAACATTTACAACCATGCTGGATGAAAGTATCCCCAAGGTGTGCTAAGAATGATTGGGAAGTGATCTTTAGAGGGTTGTATCTCAGACCCCATGAGAGGTATTGACAAATCATGAGATGCTACAACACCATTTTTATGATTCCAACATTTACCTCTCTTTGTTCTAAGAGATTCAAATTTGTTTGAATTTAGGATGCCAATCTCGCTTGACGCCAAAATTTACAGTGAGAGTCAGTTGAAAGTTACACCATTGGGTTTCTTTGAAATTGTTCATCCTGGCATCGAATAGTCTAAGCCATTAGCTCTAGTTGGTTGGTTATATGCTAGTTTGACAACCTTGTTTCGACCACAGAGTCACTAGAACATTCTTGACCATGCCAGACTGAAGTGTCCCCAAGGTGCACTAAGCATGGTTGGGAAGTGATCTTTCAAGGCTCATATCTCAAACCCTATTAGAGGTATCAAAGAACTATGAGATGCTAAAAAAATATGTTTTTGAGGCCTACAATAACCTCTCTCCATTTTGGGAGATTCAAATTTTTTTGAATATGGCATGCCAATCTCACTTGACACTAAAACTTAGAGTAAGGGTTAGTTGAAAGTTGCACCACTGGGTTTCTTCCAAACCATTCATCCTAGTACCAATTGTCTGCGCCATTATCTCTGATTGGGTGGGTAGATGCTACTGACAATCTAGTTTTAACCACTTAGTCACTAGAACATTCATGACCATGCTGGACCAAAGCGTCCCCAACGTGCACTAAAAACAATTGGGCAGAAATCTTTTGAGGCTTGTATCTCAGACCTTGTGAGAGGTATTGGGAAATCGTGAGATGATAGAGGACCATGTTTTTGATGCCTACAATAACCTCTCTCTATTCTGAGAGACTCAATTTTTTTTTAATTTTGCATGCCAATCTTTCTTGACGCCAAAACTTGTAGTGAAGGATAGTTGAAAGTTACACCACTCGGCTTCTTCCAAACCGTTCATCCTAGCACTGAATGGTATGCATCATTAGCTCTTGTTGGGCTAGTAAACACTAGTGAAAACTTCATTTTGACCATGGAGTCACTAGAGCATTCATGACCAGGCTAGACCAAAGTGTCCCCAAGGTGAACTAAGCATCATTGGGTATGTCGGTGAACGTTCTAGTGTGTCAAGAGGCAAAGTGGCACCATTCCTAGGGTAAACCTACCCAACCAGACATGATGGAAGCATCATTTTGTACCCATAATGAATATATGTTTCTTCTCCAAGTTGGTTATACAAGGGACACCATCAATAGGGTAGGTCAGTTCCTAGTTTCCTAAATGTGTTAGGGTCCTATGAACCTTTTTCATTTGTAATAAAGACTAGATGATCCAATCTGGTCAAAGGGTCAATAATAGACTACTAATTGATGTTCTATATTCTCAGGGTGATCACATGTCAAGATATCTGGTGCATAGCACCAAGACCATGAAGGTACACTAGGGTTATTGATGGATCCTAGGGAGATGGGGACATGACCATAAAGGGTCCTTTTCAAATGTAAAGATACCAAGGATGGTCATTTAAATGTGTTTTAAACATGTTTTTAATGTTTTGATGATCATTGTATAACATGGTCATAAATGGAGCATGTAAGCCATTGATTGGCATAAGGGCTAGTAGAGAAACATTAGGGTCACTTGATTGATCCAAGGATAAATGAGATTGATAAAGACCTTGAAGGTCAACATTGATTGTAATGTGGCCAATATAGCCATTAAAATGATGTAAATGCACTAAATGTGCTAAATTGGTGTAATAATGCCTTATTGGAAAAATAAGCCTTAAGGATCACTATGAGGTCTAGATGACCTTAGGGGAAATATTTCGTTTTAGATAGAGTTTATAAGACTTAGACAAGGATCTAAGAAAAGATATGTCTTGTGAGGGTCAAGTTGACAAAGGTAGTTGTCAACTTGACAACTTTTTAAAAAGACTTGGAATTGTTAACAACCAGTTTGTGACTGTTGTAGATAGTTTTAGAGTGTTTGGGGATCTATTAGAGGAGATCCACGTGAGTATGGTTTAGTATGTAGAGTGGTGCGATAGAGAACCAATGTAAATGGTTCCAAATCAATAAAAAAATCTATATTCTTGCAAATTAGTTCACTGGCCCATGGGTACAATCATTAATCCAGGGCATTTGAATGCATTGTGGAATGTCTATATGATTGGAAATGCAGTAAATTTATTTTCTATTGTATTTTTATCACTTCCATGTCTATATTACATCATTTCATTTTTATTTGAAGGCAAGGAATAATATGATGTATTGACTATTCCTAGATTTTCTTGCAATCAACACTTTTTGTCTTGAAGTCTCCTTGAATGGATTGACTCTCCCACCCCTATGGTCAATGTGATTGGTGGGAGGAGTCATAATATGTACTATATGCCTATACAATAGTGTTTGGTATCAAGGATATGGATGATATGGTGGTAAATACTGATTGAAGGTGCATAAAGCAGCACCAATCATTGTTGTGAGCATATACTCCAAAGGATGAGTATATTTTTTGATGGATATGTTTTATTGGATTCCATAGGGATGCTTTAGATCCATTGGGGGAATCTAGAGAGATTTGTAAGAGTCTTTTTGAACAAGCCCTAGCCTAGAGACCTTAAAAAGGAGGGTTTGGTAGCTAGAATGATAGGCCAAAAAACTTGATAATCCTTTATTTTAAGTCATGGTTAGGGGTCAAGGGATAAAGTGCATGTATTGGTTTGTTTTTAAATGGGTGCACTTTAGGCCTATTTGTGTATTATAGGGGTATTAGATCTGAGTAATGGTCCAAAGGAACCTACCTTGACATTTACATATGTTTTTTAGTACCTAAAAGGGTATCTGAAACAATCAAGCATTTTCCTAGTACTTGAATACACATGAATATACTTAAGGCATAAATCCTACACATTAGTATATACACACAAGCATATTACATACTAACAATGAACAAATGAACACACAATTAAAAAATTGGATCGAATAACAAGTTTCATATATATCAAAATGAACAATAATTCTGTACATATAAAAAAATGGCATACATGCCAAATCAATAATAGATTTACAAAAATATGGCATTGACTATGTAAAGGTTGATATATACAATAAAAAATATTGAATATATAAAAAATTTGGTCATTCAATAACCACAACTAGATCTGTATATCTTTATCAATATATACAACTCTACTGGATCATCGAAATTGAGCCTTTTCAAAGCCATAGGTGGCTCACTTGGTGTATGCACAAGAACAATTCAAATGCTAAATCATATATCTTTCCTCAAAATAACATCAAAATAACTAAATACTGGATTGTAATTTATTGTCAGTTGAATTGTTGGTTACCTCATCTATTTCTTCTACGATTGGGTCATTCTCTAAAGCTGATGGTCCCCATCTTGCGTGAGCTAGAATCCTAACAAAATTTAAAGGTAGAGGATCCATGAGAGGTTGTGAAGAGGGCTGTAACAGGTAAAATAAAATCAATAGAAGTTAATAACATATATGTCAGGAAACACTAAATAAATTATAAAATTTCATATACTCATATCTAAACACATGTTTAACATGTCTATAGAAAAAATGCATACTGAAACCTCAGAAGGCTCTCCTGTACTCTTAGGAGGCATCACCGCTGATGAGGAAAATATGACCAATTCTTGTATAAAAAATCATAACATATGTCATATTCATAGAGGAAGGATTTGTAAGAGATTTAGAATGATCAAGAATGAAAGTGAAAGTAAATATAAAAAAGTTACCTCTTCTCTCTCCTAAACATCAAAGACATCAAGAGCATTCATTAATTCTATAAAACCCAATTTTTTCTATATATAGAACAAATAAATCATGTGCATCAATCGATATAGACTACAAGTACATGTTTAATCATGAATAATACATTTCAATAAATAAACTTATATTATATTGAATTACCTTTTGTCGTTTGGGTGTCCTCATGGATTTATTTCTCTTTACTAGTGTCCTCAAGCTAGGCGAGGTACCCTAGCAAAATAAATTAACATAAGATAAATGAATATGATACTACATGGGTTTTATTAAAACTGTAAACAAGAGATGTGCAAAATATTATACCACAAATCTTTCAAAACCAAAGTCAATGGGAGAAAGGGTGATATCATCAAGTTTGAAAATCTAAGTAGCTGACAAGCCCTATAAAACACCAAATAAGTATGCATATATTAACAAAATATATTTTGAAACATACATATTATTCTATTTTAAGGAACATTTTAAAAGAACTATCTTAGGTGTCGAAGCTACATGTGTATGTGTACGTCTACTCAAACAAACACTCTGTCGTGTGCTTGTATCACCTACTGCACCTTGTAATGTATATTATTCATCTATTAATTTAATTATTCTCTAAATAAAAAATTATTTACTTTTATAATATTTAGGTGATTAATTTATAGCATGTCAAAAGAGAAATAAACAAACCTGTCTATGCTCTCTAGAAAATACCATCATCATCAAGTCATTTGTAAGGGATGCATCCTCAAAAGTGAATGCATGACATCTACCCCTCAAATGTTTACATGAATGAGACACTGAAGCATTCTCATTTGCGTCAGTATCTACCCCAACACATATACCTTGAAAATTAGGGCACATATCCTCAATGTGTTAGGCTGATCCAAATATTACATCTGATGATGATGGAGGTGACACAAGTGCTGATCTGTGCCCTCTTCTCCAAGAAAGTGTTTGCCATGCTCAATGATAACATCAGTCAATCATGTGGGTACATGAAGGGTCTATAAATATATGAACTCCTTCACAACTATTGGGACTGCAACATGAACAATGGGCTTTTTAGCTAGAGGCCTCCTATGTTGTGGTTGTACCACCCTACAGGCCCCAAGTCTATCATGTGCAAAGCCTCTCCCTCTACCGTCGAACTGTTGGATGTCAAAGCAATTTGGCTTCTCACTGAGGATAAACTCACAATATAGTTTTCTCAATAAATATAGAGACACCTCCCAATTATTACAGGGTACTTGGTCCATATACCACCTATCCAAAAAATATTCTTTCATCCTAATGTGAACACACCAATGTATAGGAAACCAAGTTGTATTTAGTTATAGGGTGTTATTAGTACTAGGATCATTAAAAAGAGATTAGATATATCACTTTTAGGAATGGCCTTCTTTTTTACTTCATCATATGACAAGCCATCTGCATAAAATACTCCACAATTATCCCTCCATGAACCCCATTTGGTAAGCTCTCTAGAAACCTCATTTACACTATTGGCCATTCTTTATAGAATTGAGGCAAGGGCTTAGTAGTGCTCAAGACAAGAGGACCTCAACCTATTGACCAATATAGAAATTTGGGCACTATTATGTGTAAGGTATTTTATGAGATCATCTTGTGTGGCATATGCATGATCTAATGGAGGATGTGAAGGGTCTACGGGTGGGATTGGCTATGGAGGAGGATTTTGTGGTTGTATTTGAGGATTTTGTGGTTGTGGTTGTTTCTCATGTTCAATATTTTCTTTTGTTTCTTGTGCATGAGGTCTTTGTTTTCTTTTTCATTTTGGGGAACTCTTTGTAGAATCTGACATCAAAATTTTAAAAAATAAAATAAATCAATTAAAAATCTAAATAAAACCAAAACACATTCGCGTAATAAAGAGAAATGGCTTCCTCAATTGATTGTTCCTTCATTTGTGACATTGGAAATCATCTAAAGTTGCAGATTTTGAGGAATATAATATTACTCAAAACTTGTACACATTTTGAGGAACATTTTTGTTCCTCAAAACCCGTACACATTTTGAGGTGCTATTGGCATTTTTTAATATTTTTGGCTAGGCTTGGTAAAACCAAGCCTAACATGATTTTGAATTTTGTATAACCTGCAAGGGATATGAATTTATTTTTTTTGATGTGGCCACTACACTGTCTACCATCTTGGTGCACTTACCCCTAAGATACATTAAAGTTAGATTCATTTGTTTTACTTATATATTTTATGTAGCAGGCTATGCAACTTCAACAAACAAGTTTCCTAAGGATGGATTTGTTGCTAATATGGAGTCTATTTTGGTTTTCTTCATTTTTACATCCTTATGCACTTAATTAGAAACTTCATCTATACTTTATGTTTCCATTTGGATAATCCTCTTTTTATTTCTTTCAAAAATATTTGGAGCTAATAAGATGAGAATGTTAATGAAGGAGATTCAACTACTATAGGAACATTTAAAACCATAGGTGGAATAGATTGATCACTTCAAACATTTATAATTAGGACCTCTTGAGGGACATTAACATTACATGGAGAAGGAGTTCTTGTAGGGGAAGACAATGAATGAATTATTTCATCAAAAAATGACGATGGGAATGAAGTCATTTCTTGAGCCTCTTCCATCATTTCTTGTATTGGAATCAAATATTTTTCCTTTGGTTTGGACCTTTTCTTTCTAATCATTAGATTGGTTTCACATATTTCAGCAAGGTATAATCCTTTGTCATGATCTTCATCATCACCTCCTTCTTGATCACTTTTTTGCATACTAGTGGTGGTAGGTGAAATGTGAGGAGTTGATAACCTAGACATTCATTCATGTGAATCATTTCCTCTAGAGGATTTATCTTTAACCATTGATCTATTGGTTGTGGCTTCTCTAGCTTTCCTCCTGAGGTATCTTCATATTCTTTCTATAACATAGAAGGTGTATACACCTAAAAATGGTCACCTAGACTATTAGCCTCTTTTGCTAAATTATCAATTGCTTATTCTTGATCAAATCCTAGCTTTATCATTTATTTGATTATTTTCTATGGGCTAACCATCTTATCCTAAGTTTTTATTTATTTAAAAGGAATATTTCCTCCCCTTTTAATAAATAAAAAGCCCCCCACTTTTCCTCTTATCCTAAGTTGCACAAATAAAGCATCATTCTTATTTTATAAAAAGAGAAAAAACACTTTTTGTCTCATATGGACACAAAAGTCAGCTCTTATTTTCCTATTGGAGGATACTTGTGCACATGGATTGCTCCTCTTTTAAGCTCCACTGCTGATTAAATATTTTGCCTCTTAATCTCCATGGTCCATTCCTCCTCATTTTCTTTAAAAGGAGAGCTCTCTTCTTCATTCTAGATCCTCAACTTTTTATGCTAACTTTATGCTGCAGGATTTCTAGGTCACTTTGGAGCTTTTTGAAGATTTGGAGCATTCTTAGCATCTACATCTCATTCTTGCATTCTTATCTTAGCTTCATATTTATGCTTTCTTAGATTAGCTTCATTTCTATGCTCTAGATTAGCTCACATAGATTAATTGGCTTGGGTTGTAACACTTGCATATTTCCTTTCATAGCTTAGCTTGCATTCTCATTTCTAGTTAGCATTGCATTGCATTTTCATTCTTGATTCTTGAGGATATTGGCATTTTTGCCCTTGTCTTCATTTAAATCTCCCATCGCATGGTTTACTAGCAAGGTTATTGGCTTAATAGCTCTAGCTGAGAGCATTCTTAAAACCCTTGCACTCCATGCCTAGGGAGCTATGGATCGATTTTTGAGACCTCATTCTTGAGTGTTCTTGAATGTAATAATTCATAAAAGTGTGACACAATTATAGCACACATTTTTGGTGCCCACCGTGGGGCAGAGTAGATTAACTTTGTCCTTTATTTTCTGCATTTCTACAAAAAATTTCATCAATTTTTGGCTTTATTTTCGGCCTTTGATTTTTTTTTGTCTTAGAGTGTCACGCGACACTTTTCCAGTGTCGTGTGAAAGTTTTGCAGTGTCGTGCAATAGTTCTCTATATAGTGGCATGACACTTTACTAGTTAAAGTGTTGCCCCCTTTGACAAAAAGTGTCACACTATTTGAGGAGTTCTGTTGCTTGCATATAGAGCGAACTATCGCCCAGAGATAAACAGACACCCTTTTTTTTTTGAAATTTTCACAAATGGTATCAAAATTTTAAGTGTGATATATCGTTGGAAAGGTCTTTTTGAGCCTAATCCAACCATGCTAGTTTCATTCTCAGATTTTACCATTTGATTAGCTATTTTACTTGCAGATTATCTAATTTTTCATGTGCTAACCCTTGTGGGCCTAACAAGTTGTGGTTGTAGGTGCACTTACTTGAGATATTTTTCCAAAAGAACACATGTCAAAGAGGGCTACTAATGGTTTTGCAGGGCTGCCCTAAGCATAAAAACCAAATCAAGTGCTTGTTTAATTGCTTTATTTATTGAGTGCGGCATATACTAGTTGTTTCATTTCATAGGCACTTAATAACTTGTTGTAGGAATTTTGAGGTGGTAGGAGAGTATGCTCTTCACCCTTGTGGTGAAATAGAAATCTTGACCCATCTTGGGATTTTGAAAGCAAGGGGGTAATTAAATCTTTTCTTGGTGTGTTTGGGTGAAGTTTTTGAGATAGGGGAGTATGCTCTTCACCCTTGTGGTGAACCAAAAACCTTGAACCCAAAGAATTGATCGGCTTTTTGTTTAGATTTAGAATCATTTAGCGGGCCTGCTCTTGAGCAATCAAGAGGAACGAACCAAGTGGGGACAAGCTTTTTGCCGGCTCTTCCAACCCACTATAATCTCAAGCCTATCGAGGACACAAAACCTTGGTAGACATAGTACTTATCTTCACTTGATGTGAGTAACTTGTGGGATTGTGACCATGAGGAAAGCATTAAGCAAGAATGCTTAAGGTACTCTTGAGGCCATGAGGTCGTAGTCCTTTATGAGGAGCAAGAGGGGTGCTATGAACGAAAGCCCTTACTATGAACCTTTAGATAGAGGCTGCCTTATTTTAGCCACTTAGCTTCTTGGTGCAAGGATTGATCCAAGTGGACTTACCCGGATCACCCCAAGACACTCACCATATGTGTTCCTTTGGTTGTGTTTTTGACACTTCCATGACAATGCCAATATCTCTTGTGGGCAACCACTTGGTGTGAGGAAAGGGAGCATCAAGTTGTGGGCCAATTTGCTAAGTAATGAGCCTTGTCCTTCTAGGTAGTAATTGCTTGAATTTTCTTCGATTGTGCTATACTAGTGTAAACGTTCTTGACATTCAAATAATCGATAACACTCATAGAATTTTTCATTTTGATATCACAAGTGCTTGTCTTGGCAAGGTTGCTTTTGCCCTTGTTTCAAGTGTTATATGACATGTTTGATCCTATACTATTTGCAAACCTGTCTTTTATCTGTTGTTACTACTTGTCAAACTAAAAAATTGCACTATCCAACCTTTGAACTTGATCAAAATGCTTCAAAACTAAGATTTTTTATGTTCACTGGTCAAAAATTCATACAAATCTACAACAGTGTCACATCCTATTCTAAGAATTGTCGCACAATAGTTCACTCCTGCACAACTATCGCCCCGCTTGCCTGGAAAGTGTCGCCTAGCCTTATTGGAAACTATCGCTTGGTTTAGGGTGAAGTGTCACCTCACTAAAAACTATCACCTTGTCTGCCTGGAAAGTGTCACCCAGAACCTTTTTTCTATCTTGTTGTTGTTGCAATCCGGAGCTGCTAAACTTGCATTTTAACCTATCATAGAGTGTCTTTTTCTTTTCTTACCTAAAGCTAGTCTATTATCTGCATGCTTAGACTTGTTCTAGACTGAAACAAATGAGCTAAAACTATTGGATTTGAGCTTAACGAAATGCTACTCTTGATCACTTGTCGCATCATGGTTACCTCTCTAGCTACTTGCTTATTGAGCTTCTTGCTCACTGCTCGACTTTATTCAATTGATTGCTGTAAGTGCTTGAGCACTTTTGACAAGCCATCTCTCTATTGTTCTACTTTGACAAGTGATCTTTATTAGCTTTACTTATCTCAAATCTGAGAAACTTTGTCTCATTCTATTAGTCAACCAACATCTCTTTTCATGCCGGTTACAACTCGGTCTCAATTTGAGCAGGAGAGTCATCCTCCATTCAATTATACACAGTTACCTTCTCCAACTAGATGCTCATGAGTTCCCATTAGCAACAATAGTTCTAGTTCTAACCAATCTGAGGATTCTAAGGCTACCCCATGGTACAAAGGAGGTTTCCTCTTTTTCGCATTCAAGACCCTGAAAAACATAGACAGTGACTCACTCACTTTGACTGAACAAGAAAAATTTCAATGCTTGCAAGAACACTTTGAGCATAAGGATAACCAAGCGCGCTTAGACAAAGAACACAATCAACAAAGGATGGATGCTGCTAGGTGCATGGCTTATAGAGAGACATTTCATGAGCAACCTGAGACTAGTAATCATGAGCATAGACCTCTTTTTATCAATGGCAACAATGGCAACAACACGCCACCAAGATCTCCTCCAAGACCTACTTTTGGTTTGCCTTCTTCACCTCCTAGACCTCCTCCCTCTCAACATGAGGCAGAGACTGATGATGAGATTTCTAGTGAGGATCTTATGAGATTTGAACAAGATGTGGTCTCCCAATGAATGATGCATAAACTTTTAGAGCGCAATGGCGATCAATATTTTCAATATATGACTTCTAGAGGATACAAGCTTCCTCCTGGCTATGACGTCAGACAAATTATCCAACAAAGAGTACCAACTAAATTGGAAGTCCTTCAAGAAGAATTACATCAGAAAAATCAACACCTTACCCAAATGGCATTAGAAAGAGAGCCTCCAAAGGTCTCTTTTGTAGAATCAATTTGTGCTCTTCCTTTTGATAAAATTCTATACATGGTCCCGTTTCCTAGGGATATTGAGGTTCCCAAATACGACAAGTATGATGGAAATGGTGATCCCCATGACCATGTGCATCACTTTTATGCTCTTAGCATGGACTTCCTTTACGAAGACACATTTTTGCTATGATTATTCCCTTGAAGCTTAAGGGGACAAGCTTTGGAATGGTTTGCAAAATTGACACCACCTCTTAAGACTTTTGATGAGTTAGCTATGCGCTTCACACAACACTATTCATACAATATCCAACAGCCTATCACCATGATAGATCTTGGTGCTTTGAGACAAAACCAAGGAGAGTTATTTGCTACTTATTTGCAATGTTGGAGGTCATTTTATTCTCAATATCCTTGTTAGCTACCCGAAAGGGAAAAGATTGATATTTTTGTCAACACTCTTGTGCCTGAGTTGTATTATGATCTAAGGAAACAACTGTTCTCCTCTTTCAATGACATGGTTGAAAGTGCATATCGAATTGAGGATGTAGCTATAAGAAAAGGGGATATTGTTATTAATAAAGATGCTAAAGGTAATGGCAAAGACAAGAACAAACCTTGGAATAAAAACAAGTATGTTGTCAATGATGGGGTTGTAGATGCCCCTAAAGCTAAAGAGTCTGCTTTCAATCTCTCTAATGCTATCTATGCAGCAAAACAACAAGAAGCTACCAACACTTATGGTGCTCCTAAACCTCAATATGCAGATAAGCCTAAGAAGTCATTCCGAAAGTGAGTCTATACCAAGTTGGCAGAACCTTACGATGTGATCCTTAAGACTTTGGTTGACAACAGATATCTTACACTTCCTGATAAACCTAGTAACTGGGATCTGATAAATAAGCCTGATTGGTGGTGAGAGGATTCTTATTGTCATTATCACAAAAACAAGGGACATCCGACAGACAATTTTTTTAAGCTTAAGGATGATATTCAGGATCTTATTGAGAATGGCACGATCTCCATTGATGGCTTAACTAAAAATTATGATCACACAGCTTTCAAAGATCCTCTACCTAAGCATGATAAGGGGGAAACCTCTCAAGCACATAAGAAGAATCATGATGCTAAGATCAATTACATGTATCCTTCTAATATGCCTGTGATCAAAATGGTAGAGCCCATTGAGAGTGTTCTAATGATGAGGTCTCAAGATGATAATAATTCCAATCATGGTAAGCCAAAGTTGGTCTTGCAAACACATGGTAGTTCATCTTCACGAAGTGAGACACTGAATGCTATTACTAGGGGGCAAGCCAAGATTGTCCTTAAAATTGCACAAGATCCCAAGAAAGCTTTTCCTTCCAAACAACCGACTCCTTTAGCCACCCCTAGCTATGATCTTGTCCAACATTTGCAAAAGACACCAGCACAGATATCTATCCTTGAGTTGCTTCGGTTATCCCCTTCACATAGAGAGATTCTTGATGAGGCTCTATGTACAACATGTGTTCCCAATGACATTGATCTAGATCAATTCCAAGCTATGGTCAACCGCATTTCATCTCCACTATCTCTCTCCTTTTCTATAGAAGATGACATATCTATTGCTCACCCGCATAATCTAGCTTTACACATTGAAGTTCTAGTCTACCACACCCGTGTCTGCCGAGTCCTGATAGACAATGGTGCAGGGTTAAATATTGTTTCTTTCAATGTCATACAACATTTGGGTTTGTCAGAATTCATTGTGGATTCTAAGAAAAAGATTACTATAAAAGCTTATGATGAAGTGGAACGATCTTCCAAAGGTCTTGTCAAGCTGCCTGTCTGAGTGGGCCCTATCACAAAAGATATTAGCTTCCAAGTATTGGACATCCCACTCGCATATAACATTCTTTTGGGTCATCCTTGGCTCCATGACATGTAGGTTGTTCCTTCCACTTATCATCAGTGTGTCAAAGTTTCATACAATGGCACTGAGGTTGTGATTCCTGGAGACCATACTATTGCTATTAATGCTCTTGCTGCTGCTAAAAAATTTGTTCCTCACAATGAACCTACTGTTGATCTTAGTACATCTCTAGTTACTACTGAGAAATCACTTAAGATGATGAGCCTTGGTATGGGTGAATATACATTGGATTCCTTTGCTTCTATACCTATTTCTCCTAGGTCATATGGGAAACCTTCTGATCAAATGAAGCCTTCCACTTCTGCTATGGTGATCTTTGATACTTTTGTTCCTTCATCCATTCCTTTAGAAGCAGACAGAGAAGAACAAGCTATTCAAGAGTGGATCTATAGAGAGGATTCTAGAAATACTCCCATGATCAGTAATTCAGACACAGATACAAATGAGTCACCACTACACACTATGGTTCAAATGGGAGATAATCTTCCTTCTACTTCACTTCTTTGGGGAGAAGAATGTCTATCTACTGATGATATAGATGAGGCCTCTATGTCTAGAGCCTATGTGCCTAAAGAATCATTGCACTATGATAGACAACATCGCAACATTGCAAAACTGCTACAAAGAGGTGATCTATCACATAATGACATGAGTATCTTTACTTCTCAGCATCTTAAGCCTCTTATAGAAGATTCTTCCATGACATATATGGATTTTGATGTAGTTCATACCTCTCGTAACCCACCCAACGTAGTTGATGAGTCTCCTACAGGGTCTGATGGGTTTGTTCCCCGTATTGCCTTAGTGGACTACGTTGGTCCTTCTATAAAGAATCTAGATCTAGCTACTTTTGGAGCCTACCCTATAGGCTCAACTTCTCTTGTCACCAGAGATGACATCCCTCTCATAAATGCTACTGAACCAGTCACTTCATTTCATCTCGCATCAACACCTGTTACTTCTTCCACCAGCGAACTAGCAACAAAAAATATTGAGTCAGCAATCAAACATCACAGTCATCAAGTCAAAAAAAAAGAGTAATGGTCAGATGGTGAAAACCACATTGTGGTGGTATGTGAACCTAAGAAAAGTAAAAATAAAAATCTGCTCAAAAATAATGATTCTCAAATAAAAGATGACAAGTTGATTCTCTACAAAAAAATGGTGCACTACTTTAAGCATGATCTCATATCTGTTATACTTCAGCCCATTTGTAGAGCTAAGAAAAAAGTTGGTAATGCCTTGGTTACTTCAACATCCATCTTACAAATGAAAAAGCATAAATTTCAATTCAAGTTCCTGGTGGATGAATTACGCTATCCTGCTCACAAATCTTACAATCCTACCATCTTTTCATATCTTCCACCTCATATTCCTCTTGCAAATCCACCACACCATTCCTTCCACCATCCCTTACATTTTGCCTTTGTCTCTAGTGACTTGTAAATAAAGGGTCTAGACGGAACTCTCCTTAAGTGTCTAGAAATAGAGGAGTTAGAAAAAGTGCTAGCTGAAATCTACGATGGCATCTGTGCATCACATTCTAATGATCCTCTGCTAGCTCAGACATTGCTTAGGGCTGGTTATTATTGGTTGAACTGGTTGAGACCTCCTATCATCATAGCTATAGAATTTGGGCCTGGGGCCTATCAGTTCTCTACATTAGAGGAAGCAGATTCTTGATGCCCGTTTCTATCTGGGGCATTCTTTGTACATACTTTATGATCCTGAAAAAATTCCAAAAAAATTCATATATGATGTTGAAAAAATCCTAAAAAGCATAAAAAGTACTAAAAAAATGAGCATCCTAGTGAAAACCTAGCAATAGGCACTTTGATGTCTCACCAAAAAAATCAAAAAATTCAAAAAATCAAAAAAATTGAAAAAGTGCCTTGGTGAAAACCTGGAAATAGGTGCCTTGGTAGCAAAAATACAAAAAAATTATAAAAAGTCCTAAAAAAATCTATCAAGTGGTGAAAGCCTGGAAACAGGCACTGCTTGAGACCCTTGCACCTATGTCTATCAATCTTGCGTGGCGCTCATTCGCTCCACTTCTCGCTTTGCCTCTCCTAGCCTGGAATTGACTCTTGTCTTAGTCTAGGGGGCATCTGTTGTTCTAGCTTATCTTGGGTCTCTTTGTGTGTCTGGGTTTCTTAGATACCTCACAAATGGTGTTTTTCAACACCACCCCAATAGTGTTTTTCAACACTACTCTTGCGTCGAGTGTTTCTCAACACTTATCAGATATCCTACCTGTAGTCTAGATGATGCAATATTTCTCACTGGCAGATGCGATACTCAAAGTTTGACTCTATGACCTACACACACACACACTCATTGAGACTTACTTGGCTTTATTTTCTTTATGTGATGTCTATGATGATTTCTTTGCTGAGTGTTCTCCCCCTATGATCATTTTTGATGATGCATAGCTAGAAGACTGAGGGAATGAGAACATGTTTTATTGCTTTCTCTGCTTGTGGGTATATTTTGTTGGTCCCAACTATCATGAGCATTTATGCTAGTCTTACTTGACACTATGGACCTACAAGGTATTATCCTTGACTATTATGCGAGTGCATGCTTATAGTCATCTTGACTTTCTTGTGTCTCGATGTGAGCATAATATTTCCATATCAAACTTAGGTAATCTCACTACACTAGTCATCTTGACCTACATGTCTTTGATGCCTAGGTGGGATTTCCACATTTCTATCTAATATAGATCATATTCAGATCCACATAGTTATGCTAGTGTGTATTGTATGATATTGTGACGCTACCAATAATGCTCGATGATGAATATTAGATGTCTATTAGCATTGTGACCTTGCAAGTAAACCACTTTTCATGTAGCTTGTATTTTTCAATTCATGTTAGTTAGTTTTGCATCTTGCATATGGAGAGAGCTCTCTTTTCATCTTACGTGGACTTGTTAATCAACTATGCTCACCTTTTGCTTCTTCCTGATCATGTCTTTCACTTCTTGTCTTTCATATCCCATCATTTTCCTTTCATTTCGGGATCGAAACCAAAATCTGAGTTCACCTTGATCATCCAAATCATCTTTCTCCTTCTGTGCAGTCGGCTAACCTTTTGAGGCATGATCCTTCCATCTTCACTGGGGCATTCTTCACCTCTTAATCCCTATCTCTTTCAAACTTCTAGTCTTTCATTCACTTTTAAATCCCATGTTCAAATTCTTCCCCTCCATGGTGTTTACAGGTTGAGGGACCAATAGGTTCATGCCCTATGTCCCATGTGTGGGGCATATCTTCACTGCTTGATGGTTATTCTGTTCTCTTTCTTCGATTATGATTTCTAGTGATTTGATCATGTTGCTCTTGCTTTTGCATTCCCTCTACTTGGATTTCACTTTCGATCCCGAGGGGGCAGACACATCATATCTTATTGGCTATCTCTTTCCTAAGTGTTCAGTACTATCGCTACCAGGCTAACCATGCAGGATTTTCTATTTTTTGCACTTCATTCTTTGGAGTCAGAACGCTATTACTTGCCTTCTTGGCTATCTGCTTGCTTTCTTGGCTAATCTGAGTTGCTTTGTGATCCCAAATCGATCTCACATTTCAACTTCATTCTTTGACTACATGTGTTCCCAAATCGATCACACATTAGTCAAAGAGGGGCAAATGTATACACCTAAAAATGGTCACCTAGACTATTAGCCTCTTTTGCTAAATTATCAATTGCTTATTCTTGATCAAATCCTAGCTTTATCATTTATTTGATTATTTTCTATGGGCTAACCATCTTATCCTAAGTTTTTATTTATTTAAAAGGAATATTTCCTCCCCTTTTAATAAATAAAAAGCCCCCCATTTTTCCTCTTATCCTAAGTTGCACAAATAAAGCATCATTCTTATTTTATAAAAAGAGAAAAAACACTTTTTGTCTCATATGGACACAAAAGTCAGCTCTTATTTTCCTATTGGAGGATACTTGTGCACATGGATTGCTCCTCTTTTAAGCTCCACTGCTGATTAAATATTTTGCCTCTTAATCTCCATGGTCCATTCCTCCTCATTTTCTTTAAAAGGAGAGCTCTCTTCTTCATTCTAGATCCTCAACTTTTTATGCTAACTTTATGCTGCAGGATTTCTAGGTCACTTTGGAGCTTTTTGAATATTTGGAGCATTCTTAGCATCTACATCTCATTCTTGCATTCTTATCTTAGCTTCATATTTATGCTTTCTTAGATTAGCTTCATTTCTATGCTCTAGATTAGCTCACATAGATTAATTGGCTTGGGTTGTAACACTTGCATATTTCCTTTCATAGCTTAGCTTGCATTCTCATTTCTAGTTAGCATTGCATTGCATTTTCATTCTTGATTCTTGAGGATATTGGCATTTTTTCCCTTGTCTTCGTTTGAATCTCCCATCGCATGGTTTACTAGCAAGGTTATTGGCTTAATAGCTCTAGCTGAGAGCATTCTTAAAACCCTTGAACTCCATGTCTAGGGAGCTATGGATCGATTTTTGAGACCTCATTCTTGAGTGTTCTTGAATGTAATGATTCATAGAAGTGTGACACAATTATAGCACATAGAAGGTTCTTTGTCTCAAATTCCTCGATTCTTGAAGAGACTAGATAATATAGGTTAATGGTAACAACTGAATCTTATCAAAGTAGAAAGGATCGATCAAATTTGATCCATCTTCTTATATACATGTCACATCCAATCCTAATTTGAAATCAATGACTTACTTGACTATAAATCTCATCCAATCTCTTCTTCTTACCTCAAAGTCATCTTCACAATCTTCCTAGAAGTCTTCCATTATTAGAAAGTCAATATAACTAGGTCCAAGCTCCAAATTGTTCTTGAAGTATTCCTTACCTATAAAATGGGAACCTTTCATTATAAAAATAAAAAATTATCTTGACAATAGACCTTTCTATTTTCTGGGCATCTGATGAAGAACTATAAAAAATAAAAATAAAATTGGACAAATACATTACAAGTTATAAGCTATGTAGTCAAGGTATGTCAAAATTATAGTTTAGTCAACTTCAAATGTTAATAAAATATGAAATAATCATGATAATGTCATCAAATAAATTGCATTCTCTCTGTATGGATGTTACAAAACTAATTTCAAAAGAATCGCATTGATATCTATTCTAGAAAAAAGGTTATGCTCTATGAAAACAATGTAAGTCTTTGAAAATCACGTTTTTAACAACATACCAATTTTTGTGGGAGAAAGAAAACCCATTCAAATAAATTCAAAAATAAAATATATATATATATATATTTAGAATGTAGACAAAAAATCCTAAAAGGCTCTAATTTACTTCATCTTCTGATTTCAAATGGTTTAACAACAATATGCATCCGAATCTGAATTTTTTTTTCAAAATATAGAGTTTAGTGTCTATTCAGGCAAAAAAGTGTAACCCACTGTTGTGGGTTCAACCATACATAAAATCATAATATGAAAATAAGCATCATCATTTTACTAACAACATGATATATCTCAAAAAACTAAAGTATCAATGCACTGAATTACCAAATATAATTGAAGATCCAACATGCACATGAAAAGTAGTCTAAAAGAGTTTGGCATCATAAACTGAAATGATAGTGGATGGGTGGGTATTACAATTACTATATCATTACATTGCATTACATTTACCATTATCTCATATTTAATTTAATATTTTTAATTAATTAATCATATTAAATGTCATGTAATGTTTCATTAAATCATAATCATCACATTTCTCATTCATTTAAATTAGCTTGTGTCCACCATACATACATTTATATTATTATAAATGTTTAAAATCTATTAGATTAGCATTGTATTAGTAAATAAAACCATATAAATCATTCATTGACTTATATATAAATTGTACACAAAAATATTTTAGATTCATTCATTTAGAAAACATCATATTATTAAATGCATATTACAAATTATATTACCATAGCATGCCTTTCATTAAAATAATAAAACATTTTCTTCTAGAGTTAAAATAATTGTCCACCACATATTATAGAACCTTCATGCATCCATAAGCATCATAAAGCATTTGATAATAAACCATTACATATAGAAATATGTGCATCAAAATACTAAAATGTCTAAGCATATATCACTGCGTAGAATGTCATAATTTCATCATGCATATAAAAAGCATAAACATCACATTTTCATCCAAATCATAAGATCATCATATATTAGTTGATGCATCATAGTCCATATATCCATATGTGCATCATATATCATAAAAGTATTAAAATTGTAATGTCCACCATATAATTATATTACAAAAAATAAAGAGATTTATCTTAAGTCATATAAATGTCCATGGAACATGTCCAATAAAAATATGTTTACATTCCCATGGCCACTAAAATGCAGTTTACCAGAAATCTATCAGCATGTATTGCGGCCACAAAGTAGGACCACCTGTATCTATATCTAGCCTAGGAGGTCTTATATGTACATTTGTACTCTTAGTATGTGTCTTTCTTGATGCTTTTTCATATGAACTCTCTACATAGATCTAAATTATCTACTCAGGAGGCACAACCTACTCATAGGTAGATTTCCAATAGGTAACCTCCTATGTAGTACGAATCATCATTCTTATGGTATCTACAAAATAACCCATGGATTTGGTCCTCTCTAGATCCTCTAAAAGATTCTCTACTTTCCCATATCACTTAATCTCTATGTATCTCTCCATAGTCACATCGTATGATTGTCTCTAAATTCTATCAATCTATCTCTCCAAGTGTGGGGTGTGATCCACCTATACATGTAACTCTACCAGCTAAGCCAAAATATCATCCACATTAATCTCTTGATCATCTGGCTACTCATGATGAATATATTGATCATCTCTTACAACATCAACCTATAATTATAATGTCACCTTGTTATTATATCTATGGAAGCACCCACAACTATGCCTATGGTTTTCCCACTAGAATATCTCATGGTGCTAACTACAGAGGAGCTTGACCTTAATCCTGTAGATTATGTGCATGTAACTATATAGAAATATCACTAAGAGGATCTTATTTCTATTGAACCTATTTCCCCACTCTAATATATCTCTTGAATTCTCATTTTTCACTTCCCCAAGCTGGTCTAGCATGACTCTCTAGTCTACCACCACCACCATGTCCTCCATCATGTCCCCATGCTCCACTCTCATCATAATCCTCTAAGGGAGGTGGAATCTCATCTAATGCTATAACTATAGGAAAGGGATGATCCGTTAGATATGTCTCATACTTAGTTATCATCCTAGGATCTATAGTATCCCTCCTTATTATCCATGTCTGATAGGGTATTGGTAGAAGCTCACTCTAAGATATCTCAATTGAAACCATGGGAAACAAATCCCTCTTTTCCTTGTGTGTCCTATAAAATTTTATGGTACTTTGGAGCATCCCATAGATCCAGCCAAACTATCAAAGAACATGTATGATTATATGTCTCAAAATAATACATGTGGTCCTCTCAATCAACCATTGAGTCTAAAAATAGTAACCAAACTCTATTTTGTAATCCTCCCACTTGTTAGAATTTAGGTACAATCTCCATGCAACTAAGTCCTAAATGTCAAATGCATGTCTCCAATAATACAACTTTCCCAACTTAGGCTTGGAATACATACATAAAAATGTTCATATGTATGGTTGTTTTACTCCTCTAAATCTTGTGATGATGGGATAGGTGATGGAAATATGCTCCAAGCCCATATTTTTGTTATATGGATCCTAATCAAACTTGAAGGTTAATTTTTCCCCAATTTTATCGATGTGATTTCTCCTCATATTTTTCCATAAGGGTTTGGGGGAAGTGCCCCTAAGATGGGGACAAGGGTCATCATGACTTATTTTTCTATTGGCCAACATATTATAACACTATTTTTGCAACTAACATAAGTCTTGTTAAAATAGAGCTTAGGGTTAGGGATTTTATTAATCATAACTTGGTAGCTTCTTGTAGTGGTATTGAGTTGCAAGGGATTGTAAATTGTAATCAATTTGATTTAATGGAATATAATATTGGATTCTTTATTTGGTAGATGTAGCCTGAGATTTGGTGAATGGTATTAAATCTTTGTATCTTCTTGCTCTATTTCTATATGTTTTATTCTTCTTCTTTATTAATAATATTTGCATGTAATTGTTAGATATCTATTTATCGAATCCTAACACATATATGAAGTAAGGTTAGTTTGATAGACAAATAGGTAGTACCATAATAAACAAACTGATGTGAATTATGAATATAAATTAGCTAATATACAAACACCCCAAGAAAATCTAGTGCCCTCATCCAACATCCTCATCGAAGTCCTAACCCAACCAACTAAAAATATAGCGGCAAGATCATGACATTTGTAACCTCCTATGGTTCTTTCTAAAAAGGGTAGAAAAGTTTCATATAAGACAACCATATGCTCTCAAATAATCTTTGACTCATTGATATCATCATCACCAAATACTTCTCTGCACTTAGCTAGATGTCCCTATTGGTCATACTGCACAAGCTCTCCAACAATGGTACAAGCTAAGGATGTGATACACATCAACTATCTAGTCACTGACATCTCACTAGTCATAAGTGAAATGAAATCATCTTACTATGCCAACACGCATACAATGGAGTTAGCATACCTAGATTAGCCCTAATCTTAGGCATACAAATGACATGAAGTAGATAGGTGAATCTATCACAATCCTATTGGTGACAAAAATGTCTTAAAAATATGAGTCACCAAGAATATCTCCTAGGACATTACGATATTTGATAAGCCCTCCTATCAAAGAAAATCACAACATAAAGACATATACCATGCAAGCTGCTAAATAGGTAAAGTGATATCTATCTATGAAATCATTGTCCTATCCTAATATGATTCAATCATTTACATCAGCTCTAGTGTGATTCTATTAGTTACATTTTCTATCTAGTAAATTAGCACCCTACAATGACATGGACTACATTAATCAATTGATCAAACAAGAAGATTATTACTTAATCTATCCAAATGAATACAAATTTATTGAAAGAAAGAAACTTGCCTATCATAAAATACAAATGATTATACTTGAGCATAATCATCATAGTCATATTTTGGACATAATTGCATATGGATAGAATATCAACACATAAGAACAAATTGACATGAATGCACAAGTCAATTTTTAAAATTTTAAAAAAATTTATACCTCAAAATTAATGACCATAAATTTATGAAAAATTCAAAGATGGGGGGTACATATCACCTCTTCATAGTTAGATATCTTTGGAATCATTGAACATGCTCAAATTAATGTCTAGATGCATTGTGAACACCATTTTTTCTCTAATAGATTTTGTTGGTGTAATTAAGTATTCACTAATTACAATTTACTTAAGTTTACTTAGGATAATGTATTTGTATATTAATTGTCACATAGACACCTAGGATTTTGCATTTCATTTCAGCACATGGTGTGGGAGAATTTCCACTTTTGGTGTTAGATCCACCTTTAGTGCTCTTATCACATTATCATCCTCTAATTGTTGCACATACTTTTTTGTACAAGGGAGGATGATCCACCTTTGGTGGACATGTGATTACATCTTTTCTAGTTGATAGGTTATCATTTTCATCTCTCCTAGTTATCATACATTACCTATATATTCAAGCACATCTACTTTGTATTCAATTCAATTGATTTTGTATATATCTCATTATTGATCATTATTGAATCATTCAATTGATCATACCATATTAGTCTCTCTTGTGTTATCAATTAGTCTTCTAGATCTTGGCATTTTTATTATTTTCCTTCGAAAAATTATTACATGGTATTAGAGCCACATGAGTGTCATTTTATAGCCTATTTGCAGAGAATTTTTGTTGTAGGTCAAAATTGGAGCTTGCTGGTACAAATTAGAGGTTGGCATCAATAAATTAATTAAATATTGATTATTTAATTAATAATCCTTCTTTTCTAAATAAATTATTTAATTTATTGAGTT
Organism: Chamaecyparis obtusa; assembly: GCA_027943335.1. Lineage (NCBI taxonomy): Eukaryota > Viridiplantae > Streptophyta > Pinopsida > Cupressales > Cupressaceae > Chamaecyparis > Chamaecyparis obtusa. Next base: position 91,184 of record BSBK01013031.1, on the reverse strand, counting down.
AATTCACCTTAACTTATTCCACTAAGCCTAAGTCTTCTAAGTTTCACTACTAAATAGTATTCTATAACTATTTTATTATATTTTCCTCATATGACTAAGTCTCCTAATCCACTGCATCCTCCACCTCATCTATGGCTAAGAAATTTAATTTTTTATTTTTACAATAATCCTATTTATCCTCATCAAGGTGTCCCTATTCACAAGTGAAGGAAAATTCTATGTGGCCTTATGAGACCAAGTCTTTGCCACCTTTCTTATCATTTATCTCATTGTCCATCCACATCACTTTGTCAAAGGTGACTCAAAGGACACTCGTCCCAAGGGCCCTACAACTTCAATCCTTTTTCATCCTTTCTCTCTTTCATTGTGGAGAGGCACTGAAAAAGTGTGTCTATTTCCCACATAAGCCTCCTTGTGGTCAATGTAGGAGGAAAATATCTACATTATCTCTCACATTGCAACAAATCCCTACTTCTTATCTATGTTTTCAACTAATTTAAAGTCAACTATTCATACTTCAAATATTTAATCTTAATAATTGGATTATGTTACATGGGATCAAGGTGAGGAAAATTATATAAAAGGATCTCATATTCCTCATGGGGGCTTCACTTAGTGAACTTGAATCATAGCATGTACATTTGTGGCATACTAATGAATCCCCCTATTTTCAAAAAACCTTTCCCTAAACTCCTTTTTTGTTAGCCCCCTACAATACAAACCCAATACTCCTCACACCCATTTTTCTAGATAAACCCGCACTCCTACACCCCTAAAACCCTCCCCTTATCTAGAAAATAAATTGCCTCATTTTTTTGCCCATTTTAAATCCCCCAATATGAATGCACATGCTACTGTATTTCCTCTTCATTGAAGACCCTAAGATATTCCTTTATTTTTGAACAAATATGAATCTTGAAGATTATCTTAGAGAATATTTAAAGTGTTCATTTGGTTTAGTGAGAGTGCATTTGAGATTTTATCATATAGTTATCATATTGAATTATCTTACCATATAGAATGGTAACCATATTTCCCATCATTATCATATAGTTTTGTATCCTCAATCACTACCATATATATCTAGAATTTCATCTTTATACTTAGAATATAGTTTCATTATAAATTATCATTCAAATCACTTGAAGACATTTTAGAAGGTGATATGTTATGAGATTACATCTTACTAATATCTCAAGGAAGAAAAAATAATAAAAGTAAGCTACAAGAAATAAGTTAAAAAGGTAATTTTTCTATTTTTAATGTTTCTTCATGTTTCATTAAGATGCTTATAAAAAGGTAGAATTTTTATGTTATGTAATGGTATAATAGTAGATTATGCATTGTTATGTTTCATATTTATATAATAGCTAACAAGTATTGGTATGTTTCCACTCTACACATCCAAAGATAATTGTAAAACCTTATGGTATAATATTTTATTTTTCTCATCATAAAGTTACATGTATCTTTATTTATGTGTTCTTAAGTAGAATTCTAGAAATGTATACAAAAATTCCCTTTATTTCAAGGAATTATCTCTTCCTCAAGGTTGACATGAAGTTCCACTAGAGGATTATGGATTTCCCTCTTAGGTATAACTACATCCTTGTTGATTTCAATAGAGTTTTAAATCTTTCTAAGTTATGCTTAGGCTACATCATAAATATAGTTGTCTGAAGCTTAAAAATAAATTTAAAAATTAGGAATTGAATTATGGATACATTTTTAATTTATTTTCTCCATTTTCCTAGGATCATATCTCTATGTTCACATTTAGGTATTATTTCCCTTCCCATTGAATAGGATTCATGTTAACAAAATATTCATAATATAATGACAATAAAATCATGTAAAAGTGATATTTTATTATTTCCATTGTCTATGTTTATGTGTCCAAATTAGGAATGATTAAGTATATGAGGGTGACTCAACTTATTTTGGGAGTGATCAGGAGCTATATGGAGATAATCAAGAAAATGAAAAGAACTGTCTAGAATAGTTCAGGGATGAACCAAACCATATTAGGGAAGGTTTGAAACAAGTTCAAATCAATGAGAGTAGGAAAAACCTAAAAATTTGAAAACATAATTTTTTGGGTATTTTCTACATTACAATAAATTACATTTTTGAGGGTCTTTGAAGCAAAAATTGGAGGTTGGGAGCATTTTTGTTTCTTTAGAATAATTTTCAAAGGCATGTTATTCAAAGGAACTAAAACTAGTTTTCTTCAATATCTTTCTAGCAAATCAAATCGTTTTAAATTTTGAGTTATGAGTAGAAAGTTATAGCCCTGCCAAGTTGGGCTACCCAATTTTGTAGTTTTCAAGATATTTCTAATTTTGTTTATGAATTTTTTTAAAACAATTTCTAGAGAATCTTTATTTCAAATTGATTGGCTTGTTAAGATTGTTTGGATTCCATCCTTGTGTTCAAAAAATCTTTTTAATGAATCTATTGCTGACTTTTGAGATGCTCAACTCTTGTTTTTTTTGTTTACAATATTGGCCATGATTTTTATAATACTTGTAGGTTTTCATTTACGTTGTATTTCTTAATGAATTCCTTTATGAATTCAAATCAAGGGATTAGGTAAAAGGTTTATTCAAATCAATACGAGAAGATTGAATGAGGCAATTTTCAAATAAAAAATAGTGTAAGAAAAATAATTAATAATTATTTAATTTGATACTAACATATATTCTAATATTAATTGATAAAAAGTAAAATTTAATTGTTTCTTTCCATAAAAATGTATTAGATTGATAGGCAAATTCATACTTCTAAAATTGAATTAAGAATCTTTATAACAATATAGCCTATCCTTTTTTGATGGAAGATTTCATAAAATAATTAAAATGTTTTTATTTATAATTTTCAGGAGCATTAACAAGCAAGTGGTCTCATATATATTTGTAATAATAGACATACTTGAAACTTCAAGCTCTAAATTTCTAGGGAGTTAGAGGCTTCAAAATCATTTTTTACCAAGAAAGAATACTAAATTTGTAATTACAATATATAATTAAATCTAAAAAATATTGATAAGAATTTAAAATATTATAGTGAAATGACATATAAGAGGGACATTTTAAGAAATGATTAAAAAACTTTTAACCTCGCCTAAAAAATACATTTTAAAATCTAAATTTCAAAGAGGGTAGACTTAATTTGTTTACAAAATTATAATTTTTTATGTAATATAATTTTATTTTATTTAGATAAAGAAAATGACACACATTCTAATAGTTGTGATAGTATTTGTTGAATCAATGCTTAATATTTTTGACAATATTGCTTCAATAGTTGTGATTTTATAGTTGTTATTGTTGATGATGCTACCCATAATTGAACAAAATGATTTTCTTAGAACTAAAAAGAAACAAATCATGTGATACCTCATCTAGCACACCAATAAAACATGACTTGGTGTACAAGTACTAGTCTCACATTTTTGAGGGCCAAGTAAGTCGTTATGAAAAAAAATAGGATTGATTTCAAATTTCTATAAAATATTTTGAGAAGCTCATAATTAAGATGCTCATCTATTCGATCCTCTCCCCTACAAATAGTACTCCATCATAACACATCCTAAAACCTATTTTAAAGAAAAAGTACATAATAAGAATCCCATCATATTCACATATAGGCTACTCATTTCTTCTTTTTAGTGAGTTAAATATTACCGTATAAAGCAGATAGAATATCTTAAGAAACATCTAAAAAATAAATTAAAAGACATGTGTTACCAAAGGGACAATTAATTTTTAGTGTTTTTATTTTTTCATAATTTCTTTTATAAGATATATTTTAGTTTGTTGTTTAGTCAAAACAATATCTTGGAAAGAACATCAATTAATTACTTACCCTAATTTTGCATTTTTCCAAATCTTGTGTAAAAATTTCAAAATCACTTCAATTTTAAACAACTTGACAAGTCGCCCCTTTCATTTTCTATATTGCACTTTTCTCATTGAATTTTCCAAGTAGCACGCCGACAGGTTGTCCCATCGTATTTTCGGAATGGTTAAAATAGGGAAAACTTTTGTCGTGATATTAATCTATTTAAAGCCGACTCCACTTCACAGAAACACATTAGTTATAGCTGGCCACCTCTATCCAATTTTTCTCGTGCTAGAAATGCAACATTTACAAGCAAATTCACATCTTTTGTGCAATTCATGCGGTAAAGAGTTAGGGTTTATTTGGCGTAATGTTAATGTCGCCCAATTTATTTACTGCGATGAATGTGTCAAAGCTCGGAAATTCCAATCTGATGATGATTTCCTGCAAAATTGGGACAAAGATATGTTTTTTGAATCTTTTGCGGATATTACATTGGAAGGAAACGATGGAGGAATTTTGAGGGCACATAAGGCCGTTCTGGTATGTTGCAAACCCTAGCTAATTACAAACCCCAAATCTTTACTCTCTGAAATGTTATATTTATCTGTGACTTTTTGGCAGGCAAGGAAGTCCAAAGTTTTCAAGACAATGTCCGAGTCTGTTAGCGGCAAACTGAAAATATCAGATATGACAGCTTCTATCGAGCTGCAGGTACACAAATTACAGAATAGGTGTTTTTATTTGTTTGGATATGAATTGAATCGTCTTTTTACGAATAAAAATACATGTTTTTTTCTGTTTCGGTTGTCAGATCACCTTGACGAGCCACACAAGGGGGTGGAAGAACCAAACGAAGTGTTGCGGGTAAGTTGAAAACCCACCGTTTCTCTGTCAAGTAATATGAATGTTTGGTTTATTTTATGTCAAGTAATATATTATTATCAAAAAGCATTCCTTATATGAAAAGAATGGGTTGATATTTTTTTTTATCGATGGCTCACATTTCTGTAGAGACGATTGCAGCATGTTCGCAGTTAGATCTTGTTCATATTTTGCTGTTTCCACAAACGACTAAAGGAAGTCTAAAAAGTCCACTTTGTTTACCACCTTCTAATATAAAATCTAATAATGAAGAAGATTTGAACTCCACATCTTTTAGGTGCTTATAACATAACATTGCTACTAAACCAGATGCCCATTGACACCTTTTGAGAATATACATACTCAGGAAGGTACACAGAGAAAAAAGTTATATATGTATAAAAAAATATCAGATCTGATTGTCTTCCCTGCAGGGTACCTAGGCAATCCATCCATTATCTCCTATCAGAGAAAAAAGTTATATATGCATCAAAAAAATAATCAGATCTGATTGTCTTCTCTGCAGAGTACATAGGCAATCCATCCATTATCTCCTGTCTATCTCAACACTCTATCACTCAGAATCTGCTGGCTCTATGGATGGTTGATCACTTCTGCAACTGGAATATCTGCCACTTAGACAACAACGAGAGTGACTGCTATGCTAGTTTCTCTGTCTTCTTTCCCTCTCCTTTACTCTTTGATCTTGCAACTCTGACACAAAGTACCCAATGTTGTCCCAAAGGGGGTGTGCTCTACAATCCTCCTGGTCCATGTATATCCATGAGAGATTTCCCCTTTACTCAGCTTCAACATAACGTCCTTTAATAGGTCCTTGAACTTCATTCTGTTTAGCTTTACTCACCTTCACCATAACATCCTTTAATAAGTCCTTAAACTTCAATCTGTTTAGCTTAATCACCACTGAGACCTGTAGATTAAGCCTTTGGTGAATGAGTCTCTATAGAGAGTCAGTAAGATGTTTATTTTTACTACAAAAATACTATCATTTCTTAATTTCCAAATAAGCCATAGTATCTCAGCAGAAAACATAGCTAGGAGATATTATAAATTTTCTCAAGGCTTCTAATGTATCCAAACATAATCTCCATAATGTTGATGTTACTACTGATAGAAATGGAAGATAGAGCCCATAGTTCCTTGGCAAACAAGAAATCAAAGAAAACATGTTGTATAGTTTTAGGTAAATTAAAAAATGTGCAAATATTACGTTTTCTTGTTCGGCATTTTAAGTAGCAATCTGTGCAATAGGAAGTGCAACATGAAGCACTTCTGTTTAGGTTCTAATAGTCTGGTCGATAAAGTTCAAATTTCAATAGGCATTCACATAGTTGAATATAGAGTCATCTTTAGTGAAGAAGGAATATATTTGTTTGGCTTTGAAAGTTGGTAGAAGTGAGCCATCTGCCAACTTATAGATAGAAAATCTGTTATTATCCACCTCACAGTTTTTGTTTTTTTTTTGTTTTAGGGATAGAGGATCAGATGCCTCTCTTGACAACGAGGAATATCTACCACAGATCTTGCCAACTCAACAACTTACCCCCTTTATAATATCTACAGGGATGCATACACATTTAGCAATTCAAGTTTTGGTAGAACATCCTTGCACCAATGCTAAATGCTTCTCCCTATGCTTCAAATTCCACAAGATTAACCTTTATTTGCAAATCATGTTATTGTTAATAATTATATTGTTGTTGGGTATCAAGTTCCTCACACTCTTCCACCCCTTCCATATGGATTTAAAAATATTTTAGCCACCAACTCTAAGATATCTTACCTACTAACAAATCGATTAGATACAATCCTTTACACGAGGACACCTTTGATAGGTGCTCCCCTATTGATATTGCTTCTAACTAATATCTTTCAAGACTCTTCTCCCTACATATACATTTATGAAAGTTATCTATTTTTTATTTATGCAATTAATATAGTTTAGTTCTCCATATTATTTTATTTTTCTAAAATTGTATTATAATTTAATTTTTGGTTAATAAAGACCTTAAAAAGTGAAATGTGAAATATGAAGATACTTAGCATTCATGATTTTACCTCTAATTTGTTTCCTCCCAAATCCTTTGGTTGGAAGGCCTTATTCCACACAATAAGATGGATTTGACATTTGCGTCTAACATTTTAGTTCCATAAAAGAGACCTCTAAATTGACTAAAGGGAGATAGTGACATTTTTTGGAGATTTCAATATAAACATGAGATAAAACAGGGCCACTTTAAAGATTGATTTAAGCATTAATATATATCTAGAAAAAGTAAGCCATTTATGCTTCTAGGATAAATTTTTTGAAGAGACGGAGTGGATTGTTCTATCCCAAGAATTATGCTAATCTAGTCCAGTAAAAAAGGGAATGTTTAAATAGTTACAAGGAAATGAGCGAACCTGATAGCCCCAAAAGTTTTGTAGTCTATTTTGGACTAAATGGGGAACATTGATAAAGAAAACTCTGGACTTTGTAGCATTAATACACTTCCCAGAGGCTCTAGAGTACACACACACACACACACACACACACACACACACACACACACACACACACACACACACACACACACACACACACACACACACACACACACACACACACACACACACACACACACACACATATATATATATATATATATATATATATATATATATATGGGTGGTCCCACAATAGTGTGTCCCACTATTTGGCCAACTTTGACACAGACATCAACATTTTGAGAAAAAACTTCACTTTCGAACACCTGTTGCCACAAAACTATTAGGAATTTGAAGATGATGTAAACTAGAGTCTTTTAGAATTTTCTTTCCAGTTTCGAAATATCTTTTTCTAAAAAAATTAAAATTCATTTTTCCTTCTCCTTCAAAAAGTGGTTTGTGTGAAAAACTATATTTTTAAAGAGTTGTTGTCACTTGGATCAACATAAATTTTTTAAAAATATGATAACAATGTAATTATTTCAAGATTATATTTGTAACTTCAATATCTAAACGATGCAATTGGTTTCATTCATTTTGGATCAATATTTCATAGTTTATTAAGTTTTTAAGTGACAGTAACTATAATTTAGACATAAGGTCACTTGGATCGCTCTCACTTGATCTGTGTATACCAAAATTATTTTTTATTTTTTTTTATAGAAAGGTAACACAAATAATATTTTCCTACATATTTTTCATAATATTTTTTATAATTTACTATTTTTTTCAAAGTCTTGAAGAGATAGGTTGTTGAATGACCAAACAACCTATGTTTAATTAAAATAATATTTAAAAGTGATAATGAACTCAATATGTATTAAAATTCTATTCATTAGAAAGCTTGTTCTGAATAGCATCATATTGCATAGATAAGTTTTCCAAATGGATTCATTTGATCTGCCAAAATATAAAGTCGAAGTGTTTTTTGTCAGCATTTTAATAGGTGCGAAGGAGAATCCATTGTAGGTATGATTGAGTATAGATGTTATATTAATATTTTTTTAATCTAAGAGGCTTTGAGCTAACCATTTGTAAATAATTCCTCCAAATGGAACCTCTCATGTCTTAAATAATCATATTTTATTAAAAATATGTTATTTCAGCAAAAATCAACATGTCTAAAAAAATAAGAGAGTATCATTAAAAAATGAAAAATATGTATGAGCCTTTAGAAGAGGAGGGATACACATTCCATTCTAAATAGAATCTAATCTATAAGTAGTAATATACCTATTAAGACCCTACACAATGATGATAAAAAGTAAAGGGGATAATGGATCCCCTTATTGAATACCATAAGACAAGGAGAAGAATCCATGCAGAGAACCATTTACAAAAACCAAAAATATTATAGAAGATACACAAAAATATATCTATTCAACCCATTTCTCCCAAAAGATAAATCTTACCAAAGAAACAAATAAGAAAGACCAATTAACACAACCATAAGCTTTCATCATATCTAGTTTGAGAACCATAGTAGAGAGCTTGAGTTCATAAATGGAGTGAAGAATCTCATATGCGACAATAGTCCCATCTGAATTTTCTTTTTGGAGAACAAAACCACCCTATTCCTTGAAGATAATCTTTGGAATAATGTGTCCCAATCTTGAAGAAATTACCTTTGTGAAGATTTTATAAAGTGTATTACATAAAGCTATAGGATGAAAATTTGACATATAAGAAGGATTTTCAACAATAGGGATGATAGTGATGAGGGTGGGATTTATTTCTTTAAGAATAGATCTATTACGTCTTTCTCCCTCAATAAATAGGACATCATTCCCTAGGAAATCCCAATGTTCTTTGAAAAAAAAGGTTGTAAACTCATTTAGTCTTGAAGCTTTATTAGGGGAAATAGAAAAAAAAACCTCTTTTAGCTCATAAAGAGAGAAAATAACCATTAACATCTTATTATCTTCCACAAAAGCCACAAAAGACATTAAATTTAAAATAGCATCATTAGCCTCAATAGAATAAACTTTTAATAGGTCTTTAAAGAAACCAATAGCCTTGAGGTAAATATCCTTGTCATCTTTTAAAAGAACATCATTTCAATTTTCAATGGATGAGATTCTATTCTATTTTCTTTTTACTTTTGTAAATTCTATTCTAGGCATGAACAAATTTTGTATTCTGGTTACCATTAGATAACTAGGTGTCTCTTAATTTTTTACTCCAATATAATTTTTCATGAGATAAATTTATAAAATTTACACCATAAGGACATTTTAAGCTCATAGGAATGCAAATAAATCCCATTGCCTAGGATTAACTCATTTAATTGAGTCAAATCCCTATGGATTCTGTCATTCTCAACAAAAATGTTTCTAAAATGATAATGACTCCAAACCTTAATTTTATCTTTAAGATAACATATTTTTTGTAAAAACCTAGAAAATTCTAGATCCACGAATAAATAGGGCAGAAAATCACCATTCCTTTAATAGAGGCAAAAACTCCTTAGCCACATTGGCTAAAATTTGAATGGTACAAAATGGGGAGCTCTATCCTCTAGAACAACAAACAAGATGGGGAAATGATTAGAACAAGGATTTTTCAAGATCATGGAGTAAACATCAAATCCATTGACAACCATTTTTCTGATAAAAGAGATCTATCTAGTCTTTCAGCAATATGATAATAATTTTAATGCATGTTAGTCCATGTGCAATGTTCTTCCAAGGAATCCTTTAAGCAAAGGGTTAAATATGCACTAATTTTTTTATAGTTTAAACATGGGATAAATGTTATGTAACTTTTTACATCACATAACCATAAACATATGCAAGCTACAACATGAAAGATAATACATCATAATCGCTGCACAATTTTGCACAAGAAAAATACTTAACAAACACTTACAAAGGTTCCAAGGAAATTGATTTACATACTCCAAATGGAGAGTACATGTTCACAAGATTATCCAAAAATGATTCAAACAATGTAGTTGAATTGCAAGAGGCTAATTTAGGAGGAAATCTTGGCTAAACAAAGAGGAGACTAATCTATCCTCAAAATCCCTTTACCTAAAATTCATTTTATGCCCAAAGTAAATGTTCTAAACAAGATTAATCCTACATGTTAATTTCAAATTTATCATAAGTATATCACTCAAGAACCATTAGGAAACCAACCCAAAATCATAAACATCTCATTCGATCTCTAAAATTGAATATAAAGATGAATTGGGTGTAAGTGTGAAAGTAGATAAAAGTGATGGTTTGTGCATAGAAGCAAGTTCACACAAATATCAATTTAGACTAGAAAATTTTTGAGATAGAAAAAGTATCAAAATAGTGATTCAAATATGTTGAATCAGGCTAAGGAAACACTGATCCATGCAAATACTAAATTAGGAATAAACATTAATTTGGGAAATATGCCCAAAATGCAAGGAACAAATTCCAAAACCCTATCGACACCAACATATAACTTATAAACATATAGCTCCAAATTGGGGACTACTAGGTACCATAGATCAAGCCCATAATCACTCAATTGGATCAATAAAGATATCACCAAAAATCATCAAACAAACTAAGATAAATATTAATAATATCAATGCATATACATTTACATATATTAATTATATAAGAAATAAAGTAAATATATTGATCTCACAATGCTGCAAATCTCTAAAACTATAGGAAGGCCATCACCTCTACATTGGTCCCCAGCAGTGGTAAAGTATAATTTTACCCTACTATGTAGAATTGTTAGGCCTACACAACTATTCTTACCGAGATAGTAACCTCACCACAAACACAATACAACCACATACACCAAAGAAGGCTAACACTAATGCAAAATAGATGCATGAATCAAGGATAATATAAAGTCTGAGTATAATCACAATGGTGATGGTGAATACAATGTTATAATATATGATGAAGACAAAAATGATGATGGAATTGAAGTATGAGGTATGAAGGACAAATTTCCAAAGAATTTGAAGATTAGGAGGAAGGAGCAGACTTGCATCTAAGAGGACTTGAATTCTCTTTTGTTTGAGTCAATACAATAGGTATATAGTATAATGGAATGGTTACAAACAACATATAGTACATGGATATCAGAGTGGGAAGTGATGAAATTGGATGTCGGGAAGCTGGAAAATTTTGAAGGCACCAACTTGCAAGAGGTGCATTTTTTTAAATATGGGAAGAATGATGTAGGGAGTTTTGACAATCATAAACTTTGATTCAGTTGTCCCTTTGGGTTGAAATTTTATAGGTAGTTGTCTTCCTGATTGCATCACAATGCCAATTTCATTGGATTGGATATCAACATTTTTTTAGAGTTATAAATTTTCTTTTGGGCCTCTAAAATCAGCTTTTAGTATTTTTTTAGTTTTTATAATGTTTTTTTCTTTAATAACTTCAAAATCTTGTTAATTAAAAAAATGGGAGGTGGGCTCAATTGTAGGGAGCTGAAGGATTGTATAAAATGGAAGAATATGATGGAGGCATGTGAAAAACTCAGAAAGGGCGGCCTTACTTCGTATATGGAGGGCTTCCATGGGTATAAAGATGGAGCTACAAAGATGTTTGTTGAGTCTTGGAAAGATGGTGTGGTGACCATTGCTGTTCTCACAGTTAATATTATTGAGGAACTTATTGCTAAGGTGTCTAGTTTGAGCCTTAAGGGTATCAAATTTTACAGAGATAAAAGAGTCTCTCAAAAAGCCATTAAGCGCTTCTCCAAAAGAAAAGTTGAGGCAAAGAGTTTGGTGAAAGATTCCAGCGGCTGTTATGATGTTGACACCTTCAAAGAAATATTGGGGTTGGTCATGACTGCAGTAATGGAGTACATTACCATGGATAACAAGTATAAAAGTGCCCACTCTTACCATTTTGTGCTGCTTTGCCATTTTTGTCACAAGATTAGGGTTTCTATTCCCTTTTATCTTCTTCAATCTCTCCACCTAAGTATTATGGACCATGGGAGGAAAGAGAATAAGCCCATCTTGCATGAGGGGCTGATTCTCCTCATTGTGGAACACATTAAGTAAAAGGCTATCTCTAACCCCATCATTTCTTTGCCTAAAGCCTCTTGCTTGGCTAAGAAATGCATTAGGGATACGGGGTGCAAAGAGGAGCTTTCCTCTGGTAAAAAAATCAAATTGGAGAAGGATACTAGTATGGATACAGAGTCTACTAAAGATAGCACAGAGGGTTATGTGGTCATGAATAATTTATCTGAGGATGACAGTGAAGCTTCTTTGTTGGTGTCGAATGAGGTCTCAGGGAATAAAGAGAACAAGGAGGAGTAGGCTGTTTATACTATGGAGATGGGGGACATTCCTAATGTCAAGGATAACAAGGAGGACAATAAAGAGGATGATGAGGGTGGTAAACCGATCCCCATATTGGTTGATTATGACAATTCGGAGGATCATGACATTCATATTTATCCCAATTTGGAAGTTACTATGGAGTTCCACTCGGATAAATAGAATGTTCCTTCCTCTTCTCAGATTATCCCTTTTACTAAAACGGTTGATTTGGAATAATGGAATGTGCATTTTCTCAAAGAAGACATGGATGATAAAATTGATCCTCCATTTGGGGTTATCCAGACTGCGAAGGCAGCATCCATGTACACTTTTCATTTGGTCAAATGGGTTTTTTAGGAAATTAAGAATTTGAACTTAAAATGTCATTCTACTTTTGCTAAGATGGATTCTCTACAGGAGATTGAGGAGACTGGTTTGAAAGTCACTGACAACAACAAGGACAATGATAGGGACAAGAAAATGCAAAATTTGTAGGTCAAAGTTGAGAATCTGGGAAATGTGGTGAAGAAACATATGCAGGATAACCATCTGTTCATGGGTTTGGCCATGGAGTGTTTTATGTCCATCAAAGCTGAGCTGGATGTTGGCTGCCCTACCAAGAAACCTGAGGAGGAAAATGAGGTTGCGGGTGATGAGAGTCCTGGGAAACATACTTGCTCTGCAAAAAGGAAAAAAATAAAGGAAATGATCCTTGAACTTTTTGACTTCAATGGGGCCATTAAGAATATCCCTGAGGCAAAGAAGGAAGCCGAGGATATTTGTAAGGAGTTGGCTTAGGTTCTTCGGGATTTTGGTGCTGCTCTAATTTTTGGTTTCCTGGTATTTTTGGTTTATGGTTGTTTTGGTTTTTCTTGCTAGCTTTGGTTCTGATGGATTGGTTCCTTGTCCTATTTATTTTTAGTATTCTTTAATGATGTAATATTTTGTTCTCAACTTGTATGGGGATTTGGGTCCCCTTTAAAACCTACTTTTCCTCACAATCAAAAACTTCAAAATCTTGTTTCTACTTTTGAAGGTTGGTTGGTAATTCATCTTATATTAGTTTTAGGAAGCTTTAGAGATGTTTTTATGATTTATTGAAATTTGTTTTTACAATTATAGAAATTGCAATACAATTGATTCTCTGAAAAATTGCCAAAAAAGGTAATTTTTATATTTCTAGTTAAATTAGGGTTTTATTTTATTGTAGCAATATAGTAGTTGGAAGAATAATGAATAAGAATTTGGAATTCATAAACTTATTATTTTTTTTTTCAATTTCTTTATGCTTTCTCTTAATATTTGTAAGAATATGGCTACATCATCTAGTATCAGAGCTCAGAAGTTCTAGGCAAGGGACTTTGGTATTTGTGTCTTTGTGTTTGTGTAGGCTAAAGAGAGATCTTAGTTTCCAAAAGAATAACCTAGGAAAGAGAAGATATGATGTAGGAGGATCCTGGGTTGCCTTGCTATCTTGCTCATTTTATCCATATTTCCAGTAAGTACCGAGCTGCAGTAATTGCCGAGTGTTCCTATGTGTCAAGTTGTTCAATGTTGGCTGATTAATCTTGTGTGTGCTGAGTTCTTCAATGTTGATTGAGCATTCCTTCTTGTGTTGAGTGAACCTATTATTTGTTGATGCTTGGTTCTTCTTTGACTGAGTTTGTCTTTTTTTTTATTCTTAGTTGGAGCTAGCTTATGTATTTAATTTATGTCATGAATTTAACTATTGGGATCTTGTGTTAGGTTGTGTGTAGACTAGTTTTATGGTCGGCCTTCTTTTGTAATAATCTAGAATCTTTTGTAAGCCATTTTGGAAAGTATAAATAAGGATGTTTAGATGTAGAGTGAAGTAGGAGAATTGGGGTAAGAAGTAGAGGGAGCAATATCAGTAGTTGGAAAAAAGTTAGTTGGAAGATAGAGGCTAAGTCTGGATTTTCATAAATCTTGTAGGTCGTAACCTAGAAGGCCTCACAACTGGGCGTGTATGTTGATATTTGGTTGAATCAATAAAGTGTTTGTTTTCCTTCTCTCCTTGGTGCTACTCTCTGTGTTTTTTTTTTCATATGTATTACTCTGCAAGGTGGTTGGAAAGTTAGGTGTTCCCTTGGCCCTATCTTCCTTATCCCTCCTTGCGTCAAGTGGTATCAAAGGTTGTGGTTCATCCTTGAGGGGATTGGAATGTGTAGAACTCTATGTTAGATTTAGTTATAGGGTGGAAGATTTTTGGATTTGACCTATAACTTGTAGAGGGTTACAATCTTCCAGGAACCTATTTTGTCAAGATGGTTTGAGGTAGATGAAATGATGATAATGCCATAATGGGCATGTTAAGATAAATTCCAGCCAGATTAGAGAAGTGCATCTAGATGATGTGAATGATGATGATGAAGTATAAGTACCAAACTCTAATCCATAACCTGAGGAAGATCAATATGAGGAAATATTATTGATACTATGGTCTAGAGAACATTCGAAGCCTATTGTTGAAATTATTCCTTATGATGGAAAGTTTGATACAAATGTTATGTTGGATTGGATCTTTGATATGGAAAAGTTATTTGTGATTGAAAGCAATCATGAGAATAGGATGGTGAAAATTGTAGTGACTAGGTTGAAAGGCCATTCCTCATTATGGTGGGAGCATTTACAGACTAATAGATAAAGAAGAGGAAATGAGAAGATCGGGACCTAGTTAAAAATGGTGAACAAGGTAAAGAAGAAGTTCTTCCCTGCTGATAACTTAGTTAACTTGTTGAGGAAGATGAAAAACTTTAGACAAAGGGAAATGACTATGAAGGAATACACTAAAGAATTCTATAGTCTGGACATGTGGATGATGAGGTTGAGAAAGTTGCTAGGTACCTAAATGGATTGAGATTTGAAATTAAAAAAGAAATAAGTTTTGTGAAATTGGGTAGTGTGGAAGAAGCATATCAATATTCCTTGAAAGCTAAGGAGATCTTGACAAAGAAGCATAAGAAATGGCAAAGAAGTAGAGGTGGTAGATACCAGAGAGGTAGAGGTAGATGATATGGTCAAGGTGGCAGATTTGATAATTTTGTGCAAGATAAGGGAAAATATGAGTGGAAAAATGAAGATAAAAGAAACATTGAGTGGAAAGGTGGTTGTTCTTACCAAGGAGGTACTATTTCATACCAAGGAAGAGGTAATTCTTATTCTAGAGGTGGTTTTAATGGTAATTATTTCAGATGTGGTAAAGAAGGGCATAGATCTTTTGAGTGTAGATACTCTGATGGGAATGAACAAAGTCATAGAAATGTTGTGGTACAAGAGAATCTTGAGGATTCATCAAGTAATCCTGAGGATGGAGAAAACCTGATGTTAAGGAGAACTTTGTGTAATACAAGAGTTGAGTAAGAACTTGTCTTGAGAAGTCTTTTCAAGACTAGATGTAAGATGGTAGGAAAATGTTGCAAAGTGATTATTCAGAGTGGAATTTTAGTGAATTTGGCATAAGAGGAGATGGTTACAAAGTTGCAATTGTAGAGGTTGAGACACCCTAAACCCTATCATGTTTCATGGAACAAAGATGAGCATAAATTGTTGGTAAGTCAGAAATGTATTGTGAAATTCAAAATTGGAAGTTACTTTGATGAAGTTCTATGCAATATTATGCCTATGAATTATTGTCATATTCTGTTGGGTATAGCTTGGCAGTATGATAGATATGTTGTGCATGATTGTAGATTAAATCAATATACTCTTTGGGTGAATGGATGAAAGAAAACATTGTTACCCTTGATTGAAGTTCCTGATGAGATAAATTGTACTACTCTAAAAAATTTCATGGTTAATGGAAAGAAATTTGAAAAAGATATGAAGTAGAACCAAGTTTTTTTTACTATAATTCCTAAGAGACTGAGTTGTATTAGTAATGACCGAGTGACAGAAAATGGTAAATGCTGAGTAACAAAAAATAGTGATGATCAAGTCCTAGTCAAAATTGATAAATTACTGATTGAATACAAGGAGATTGTTATAGAGGATATTTCTGATGGTTTACTAATAGTAAGAAGTATAAGTCATCATATGGACCTAATTCCTGGAGCTAGTTTTTTGAATAAAGAACCATATAGATTGACACTTAATGAGAATGAAATACTTAACAAACAAGTGCATGAGTTGTTGCAGAAAGTTTTGATTAGAGAAATCTTGAGTCCACGTACTGTACCTATTGTGGTAGCACCTAAAAAGAATGGAGAATGCATACTAACTCCTGAGCTATCAACAAGAGAACAATGAAATATAGGTTCCTATGTCGAGGATGGATGGCATAATGGATTGTTTGAGTGGAGAAAAGTATTTTACCAAGAATGATTTGAAAAGTGGTTGTCATTACATCAGAATCAAAGAAGGTGATGAATGGAAGACTGCTTTCAAGGAAAAAGATGGTTTGTATGAGTTGTTGGTTATGCCTTTTTGTTTGACTAATGCACCTAGTACTTTCATGAGGTGGATGAATGAGGTTCTCAAGATATTCTTGGGTAAGTTTGTGATTGTCTATCTAGATGATATATTGCTATTTAGTAAAACTAAGGAAGAACACCTTGAGCATATTAGACAAGTATTACAAAGCTTGAAAGAGGAGAAGCTATTGATTAATTTGAAGAAGTGTTTAGACTTTATGAAATAAGAGATTGTGTATTTGGGATTTGTAATTTTAGCTGATGGTTTGAAAATGGATCTTGAGAAGGTTAAATTTTTTTTGGAGTGGCCTACACTTGATAATATGGGCGAGGTAAGATCATTTCATGGGTTGACTAGCTTTTTATAGAAAGTTAATTAAGAATTTCAGTTCTATTAGTAATGCTATGACTAAGACTATGAGAGGAGATAAAAAGGATTTTAAGTGGATACATGGAACTGACAAGAGTTTTGAGAGTTTGAAACAAAAGGTTGTCATGTTACTTGTGTTAGATTTACCTGATTTTAATAAGGTATTTCAAGCTGAGTGTGATGCACGTGGTAGTGCAATAGGAGCTCTGTATAGTCAAGAAGATAAACTTGTTGCTTTCTTTAGTGAGAAGTTGAATGATGCTAAAAGTAAGTATTCCATGTATGATCAAGAGTTTTATGCAATTGTTCAAGCTTTGAAAAAGAGGAGACATTATTTGATAACTTATGAGTGTGTTGTATACTGATCATAAAGCTTTGCAATATTTGGGAAGTCAACATAAGTTGAATCAGAGACATATGAAGTGGGTTGAATATTTACAAAGTTTCACATTTGTGATCAAGCATAAGATTGGAGTCACTAACCATGTTGTAGATGCATGAAGTAAAAGATGTTCTTTGTTGATCTAGATGAAGGTTGTAGTTCCTAGTTTTGATGAAATGGAGTTGTATGATACCGACCCTTATTTTTCAGAGGCATGTAAAGAGTGCAGAGCACCAAATCTATCAGAATAATCGAGTAAGTTCAAGGAGTATTTCATTCAAGAAGGTATGTTGTTTAGAGGAATTCAATTGTGTATACCAATAAGTTCCATGAGAATTAATTTGATTAAGGAAAAGAATTGTGGTGGATTGGTTGGACATTTTGGAATTGATAAGACATTGAATTTTCTTAAGGAAAAGTATTATTGGCCAAATATGTATAAGGATGTTCAGAAGTTTGTAAGGAGTTGTGGAATTTGTCAAGTTACAAAAGAAGTAAGTTACAATACTGGATTGTATACACCTATTTCTATTCCTGAGAAACCTTGGAGTGACATCATTATGGATTTTGTGCTTGGGTTACCTAAGACATCAAGAGTGTATGATTTTATATTTGTTGTTGTAGATAGATTTTCTAAGATGGCACATTTCATACCATGTAAGAAGACATCAGATGTTGTGCATGCTTCTGATATTTTCTTCAAAGAGATTATTAGATTGCATGGATTACCTAAAAAGTATTATCTCTCACCGAGATAGCAGATTTGTTGGTTATTTTTGGAGGATTTTTTGGAAGAAGGTTGATACTAAGTTGAGGTTTAGTTCTACATTCCATACAGAGATAGATGAAAAAACAAAGGTTGTGAATAGATGCTTGGGTAATTTGTTGAGATGTTTAGTTGGAGATAAGCCGAGTAATTGGGATATGGTTTTGGCACAAACAAAGTTTTCATATAATAATTATGTGAATAGAAGTTTAGGAAAAACACCTTTTTAGGTTGTTACTGGAATACAGCCTAGAGGAGTATCAAATTTGAGGGATATTGTTGGTGAAGAAAAAAGAAGTGTAGAAGGGGAAGTATTTGCTGATTTTATGAAGTCTTTACATGAGGAAGTGAAGTTGAAATTGGAACAAAATAATCAGAAGTATAAGGAAAACGTTGATAAGTCTAGAAGACATCATGTTTTTGAAGTTGGTGATGAAGTGATGGTTCATTTGAAGAAGGGAATATTTCCAGTTGGAATATACAGTAAGCTAAAAATGAAGAAGTTTGGTCCTTGTAGAATTTTTAGAAAGTTTGATAGTGGTAATGCTTATGAAGTTGAGTTACCTGATGACATAGATATATCTCCTATATTCAATATTGTTGATTTACATAAGTATCATGAGTTAGATGATGAAGTTATTGTATCAGATGATTATCTTATGAAGCATGTTGAAGAAGTTGAACATATATTGGATCAGAGAATTGGTAAAAGCACAAGAGGAAAGGATTACTATGAATATTTGGTGAAGTGGAAGTAAAAACCAGTTGAAAATGCTACATGGATTTCACAATCTAAGTAGGATTTAGCTCAATTTGTGACATCTCAATGATTCATGAGAATCATTTATTTCTACCTTGGTTGTCTGATGCAGGAGAATCTTGGGTTTCCTTGCTATCCTACTCATTTTGTCCATTTTTCTAGTAAGTGTTGAGCTGCAATAATTGTCAATCATTCTTGTGTGTCGAGCTATTTAGTGTTAGCCAAGTAATCTTGTGTGTGTTGAATTTTTTAGTGTTGGCCGAGCATTCCTTCTTGTGTTGAGTGAACCTGTTATTTGCTGATGCTTGATTCTTCTTTGACTGATTTTATTTGTGTTTTGATTCTTAGTTGGAGCCAACTTATGTATTTAATTTGGGTCACAAATTTAACGATTGGGATCTTGTCTTAGGATGTGTGTAGACCATTTTTGTGGTCGACCTTCCTTTGTAATAATCTAGAATTTGTTGTAAGATGCTTTGGAAAGTATAAATAAGGATGTTTAGATGTAGGGTGAAGTAGGAGAACTGGGGGGGTAAGTAGAGGGACCAGTATCAATAGTTATAAAAAAATCTAGTTGGAAGATAGAGGCTAAGTCTAGATTTTCATAAATCTTGTTGGTCGTAACCTGGAAGGCCTCACAGTTAGGCCTATATTTTGATATTTGGTTGAATCAATAAAGTGTTTTTTTTCCCTTCCTCCTTGGTGCTTCTCTTTGTGTTGTCATTTTTTCTGTGTATTACTCTACAAGGTAGCTGGATAGTTAGGTGTGCCCTTGGCCCTAACTTTACTTCTCCCTCCTTGCGTCAAGATACCTAGGTGAGGAAAAATAAAAAGTAGAAGAAGGGATAAAAGGACTTGTTTAAAGGAAGATAAATTTTTTAAATAGGTGCTTGCAGAGTGAGGGTTCACCAAAGAAGAAAAAAGTAAAATAAGAGAATAGGAAAGACACAAGTATGAAGGAAGATTTTGAAAAGGAAGATTTAGAACATTTTAAGGAGGTACAAATGTTAGATCAATCCTTAAAAGAATTGGCAATAATAATTGGTCGAGAGATGCAAAAGTGCTACTTATGGGCCAAGAAGAAGATGGCATGGCACATTAGAAAGCCTATTGAAAAGTGGGTAAGGAAAGAATGGAAAAAATAATAATAGAGGAATAGGTAGAAAATTAATTGTTAAGTATACCTATGATTGTTTTCACATCAAGAATTGAAAATGACAAAGTAAAAATATTTACAAAACAGTCTCCTTATCATTTTCAATTATTTCAATCTAATGTTCAAGCTAAGCAAGTGGAAACACCTATTGATAATAAGGTTGCTAATGAATATGTTGTAGATTTGTTTATTGATGAGGTATATGCATATTTGCAAGGGTAGTTTGAAAATTATAATAATGGAGAATATGTTGTTATTGAATATGTTGAAGACACAATTGATGATGCTATTGAGCTATATGCACAAGAAATAGAATTTTGGAACCTAAAGATGAGATGGTGCTAAATAAGAGATGGATTAAAAAAAAGAAGAGGAAGAAGGACCCAGGGAAAGTTATAAAGATGAAGGGAAAATCCTTAAAGAATTCAAAGATCGGGAAGGAAAAGACTTGTATTCAAGAGAACTTGAATTTTATTTTCTTCAGATCAATACAATAGGTATTTGGTAAAGTGAGATCGTTACAAGCAACAAATAACCCATGGATATTAGAATGAGAAGTGATGAAATGAGATCCCACAAATTTATAGTCGTTTGAAGAAACCAACTTGCAAGAGCTGATTTTTTTGATAGGGCGAGAATGATGCAAGGACATCTGAAAGTCATAAATTTTGATTTAGTTCTCAGTTTGGGCTGAAATTTTATAAGAAATTGCATCATCCAAAGTTCATGAAAATGTCAATCTTATTGGACTAGATATAGACATTTTTTTTGGAGTTGGAAATTGTGTTTGGGCCTCTAAAATCAGCTTTTAGTGTGTGTTTTTAGTTTTTTAAAACATTTTTTTTAAAAGTTCAAAATCTTGTTTCCTATTTTGAAAGTTAGTTAGCAATTCATCTTATCTTTGTTTTAGGAAGCTTTAAGAAGATTTTTTAATTTATAGGAATTGTTTTAAGAATCATCCAAAATGACAAAAAACTGATTTTGTCAAAAATTGCCAAAAAAATAATTTTTGGATTCATGTAGTTAAATTAGTGTTTTCTTTCATTTTAGTAGTAGAGTAGTTGGAAGAATAATTTTGAATTCAATATCTTTTTTTTTTTTTTCTTTTGTTTTATGATTTTTGTTAATGTGTATAAAAATATGGCTACATCTTCATAGATAAACTATCTGATATCTTACATGGTATTTGCAAATATTTAAATAGTATTTATCTCTATGATGATAATAAGTTATTACAATCTGGTATATTTTTAAAGAACTTCTAAAAGAAATTTCTATTTTTTGGAAATCATTAGTGTTAAAAATATTACAAGAATTATGTCTACATTTGGTCAAAAGTTATGAGTGCCAGAATTCCTTGCATAAAAACTCCTAACCCTAAGCCATTTTAACAAGACTTATGTCATTTACAAAAATAGGGTTAGAATATATCAGCCAATATAAAAATTAATTCCTGACATCCCTAGACCGTATCTTATGAACATTTCCCAGAAACCCCCATTGAAAAATATGGGGACAAATTGAGCCGATAAAAGTGGGAAAAAATTAACCTCTGAGTCCGGTTAGGCTCCATATAACAAAAAGGCCCTTCTTGTGAGCCAATAATGATGAGAACATAGATTTATCAAAGAAAATTTGTGTGTCATCCGAAATGAACCATGTATGTTAGCCCATCTAGGTATTTCGCATCTTTGATGAAAAATGATGC
The DNA here is from genome assembly GCA_027943335.1 of Chamaecyparis obtusa. Lineage (NCBI taxonomy): Eukaryota > Viridiplantae > Streptophyta > Pinopsida > Cupressales > Cupressaceae > Chamaecyparis > Chamaecyparis obtusa. The sequence continues at coordinate 69,116 of BSBK01013031.1, read as the reverse complement.
CAAATGTTGTAGATATTTTTAGGTCTATTGATGTGGACTAGATAGCTTATTATTGTGAAGAGAGGAGATGATAAAAAATATTTATATGGACTCTCCTGTTAGGAAATCCTTTGACCTAAAAATTACCAAAGCCTATTTACCTCCAAACTTCATTGACTTCATCATTAATGATTTTGTTCGACAAAACAAAAATGATAATCTATGAGGTTTTGTAAGGATACTCAAATGGTTTGGAATTTTTGGGACTGATGAATGGTAGTTGATCATCCACCACAAACATTTGTGAGGTGCCTCTTTATTTTTTAAGAAAATCATATGTATAATATGTGCTAGGTGTAAAACCCAATTATTTTGACTTCAAATTAACCTAGGGTGTTGGTGGTGGCATTCCATAATATAGGTTAAGGGAAATGATTTATCCTGGTTGATTCATGCCTACTCAACCTCTCGTAGATCATCCTAATACTCTTTCTGATCCCATTCAACAATGTGTAGTGATATTAAAATTAGGTGTATTGAACATGGAATATGCTAATCTCAAATAATTTTAGTGGTCACAACCATGGAGGAGAATCACATGGAGATGGTTCTAGTACCACTCTTCATTTGTCAACACCTATTTTTATTTGAGTTGTCACCAAATATGTTATGGCCCTAGTGATGGTGTATCCACTTTAGGTGCACATGGTGCATCACATGAGACCACTTCATATATAGAGTATCTATGTACTGATGATGATGATATATCTATTTATGTGTGCTTGTACACATGTTCTTTGATGCATATGCACTCATATGTATATACACACATGCCTATGTAGATAATTGCTTTGCATCAAATTCTTCAATTATGTATGGCTTAGAACACCTTTTGGGGTATATTGATTGAACTTTTAAATATATTAAATATTTTTAACTTGATTTTGATTTATAATTAAATCTTGAACTATTTTTCAATATTTATGCTAGTAGAGGGATGTATATACTGACTTGGTGGTCAACACCTCCTTGGAGATTTGTGACATGGTTTAAATGCCTCCCATGAATCAGGTTAAATCTGGCATTTGTATCGGGCATTGATAGTTTGAGCTTTTGGTGCAATGGAAAATGATTCCAACAATTGGTATTAGAGCCTTGGGTCACGGGTTTGAGTCTCCCTTCAATGGGTGTTGAAGGCTCAGTCGGTGTTGAGGGGGAGATTGTTGACTTGGTGGTCAACACCTCCTTGGAGATTTGTGACATGGCTTAACTGCCTCCCGTGGATCAGGTTAAATCTGGCATTTGTATTGGGCATTGACAGTTTGAGCTTTTGGTGCAATGGAAAATGATTCAAACAGTATAGATACATAAATTTTATTAAAAAAAATTAGTGTAGACAATGGCTATGAGTACATTAACTTCATTTAAACAATAATATTTTTTTGTCAACACCTATGCAACCTAAGGTATCTTTTGGGGTATACTAATTAAAGTTTAAAATTTATTAAATAATTTTGACTTGATTTTAATTTGTAATTCAATCCTAAACATGGGCTAATTATTTATCCTAGTACAAGGAGGTCATTAGGCTTCCACATTAGATCCACCAGAGGTTTTGGGAAGTGCTCCTTCATTATTAGTTGTATCAAATAACTTATTTGATGTAGGTATATTGTTTAAATTTAACTATACTTCAAAAATTAAAATTTGAATTAACTATCAAACAAGTCTATAATTATAATTTAAATATATCTCTATGTAGCTTGACATAACCAATAGGATGGGTTTTTCACACTCTATTGATCCTAATCAATCGCATGATGATTCAACTACATTTTAGGTTGTTTGAAAAATTGTGATCAAGTCGTAGGACTTTTAGATAGATTAAAAATACATGTTTTAAATTAATTTGTACACATTGACTTTATTTGACCTTGTAGGACCTTCTTAGTGGTCCCAATCATGCAATCCAAACCATGTCCCAAGATGAACAACACACAATGGTAATTTAGAATTTTAAGTATGTTTAAAATTAATTATATTATATATATTGTAAATGAGTTAAATTAATTATAAATTTAAACTTGTTCATGTGTTTTATCTTTTCTTCGATAGCATGCGACAATTCTAAACATGGAGAACACACCTATAGAAGGACATGTAGAGCACCTAGATGTGGGAGGAGATGAGGTAATTAATATAGTAATTTTCATGATTTTATAAATTAAAGTGAATTAAATCATTTCAAATCTGATTTTAAGTTTATTTGTTATGGGCATAGTGATTCAGGCCAGCGTTGTTTGTGTGGATTTAAGAGGAGCCTTGATAGTAGGGACTCTTAATTTTAGGAACATTTCACATGCACTAGAGATATATATACTTTAGTACATTCCACCTACTAGCTAGATCTGCATATTTTTGGCACATTTAATGAATCTGCATTCATATTTTAGTATTCCTTGAACTATATCTCTTTATATGTTTCAGTATTTCATGGACTCTATATACGAGCTAGATATAAATGTCTCATGGTTTCTTGGACTCCATACGCGAGCTAGATATATATATACGTCTTACTGTTTCATGGACTTCATATATTTTGATATTTTATGAACTATTATTGTTTGAGTATTACATGTACATTTACATAGTTTTACATGAACAAATTCTAGCTAGATATAATTTATGTCCATTAAAAATTGTAACTTAAAATATATGTCATTAAAGTGACAATTTATAGAAATAAATTAGTTTAAGAATTAAAATTGTATAAGTTGTAGTAGAACATGCTTGAAAAATATATAAACACATACTTATAGAGTGCCTCTCCAATTCTAATTCATTGAGGAGAAACATTGGTAAGTAACTCGGTGGGAAGTTATGTGGGTAATAAAACCTTCCATATTTTTTAATAGTCATGATGTACATCTATGTAGAGCTTATGATAGTTAAATATGTTGTTTAATTGTATATGTGTTATTATTGTTTAAGTGGTCAATAAATAAATGTGTTATTTTGAAAACCATATTGATTGTCTAATTAAGATAAGTACAAATATGTATTTTTATTTATTTAATTATTTAAAAAGATTATTATTTCATTAATAATATTAAAAATTAAAAGATATCCTATGATATTAATAGTTATTAAATTATCATTAAATTTAAATCTATCAAATACTTTTACTTATTTTATTTATAAGATAAATACTTTTACTTATTTTAATTATATTAAATATGTATTCTTTGAAAAAAAAATTAAAAATATTTTTATAAACAAAATTATGATTTTATATTACATGTAATAAATAAATTATCTAATGAAATAAATTAGATGAATCTTTGAATTTTATGAATGAAAAAAAAGACAAATATAGCTTTTTATAGAAATTAGGATGTAGGAAAAAAAGAATATGTGGAAGGCTTTTAGTTTTAGAAGTTTAGAGAATAAAAGAAGGAAAAGTCTTTTAGTTTCCATGTAAGGGGAAAACTCCACAAAATAAGGATAAAAGGGAAAGAAATTAATTTATTCCATAATCATCTATCATTAATCTGTTCTAAATACTGTCCGCTATTGCATTAAGTTTTCCTTACGGCTAGCACAGACTACCCAGGAAATGAAACCTAGAGATATTATACATACTAAGCCACAAAAATATCAAGAACCCTTGCACCAGCAAATAATATCAAATTCGCACATGAACACAAAGAACAAGGTTAGTCTATAACCTTTTCACACCAGAGATAAGTCCTCTTGGGGCCTTCAATATTTGCTACATAGTATTGATGTTTCAATCTTTGTTGAGAAAGCTCTTAATTGTTCAAAGAATTAATTCGTTGATGTAAGGTAGGGAAATCCCTAAATTATTCAAAGATTTTTGTAAAATCTGAAAAACTTGTGCAAGGGATTGAAACATGATTCTCGCATTTCTAGTAATATAGTTGATGAGATTGAATACAAGTTTGTTCAATTTGTTTTTTGTTTTTGCTGAGAATTTGATGGCGATTGATGATATTGAAGACTCGATTGATGGCCAGTTGGACAAACACTTGAGTAGGGACTACGGAAATTGCAGGGAGATTGGATGAAAATAAAATTGAAGGGATGACGATACAAAAAAAAGGGTAAAAAGTGATAAAGGATAAAAGTTAGGGTTTTAAATAGGTGGATTGCAAGGACTCACATTTTATCTACAAATTTTCCCATTAGCGTTCTCCCACCTTAAGAAAAGTTTTGAGCATAGAGGAGGTCAAGGGGCCCGTACTCCAGCGCGAAATGTTACTCAAACTGGGGTTCCCCTATTATCGAGCAGTATCCCCAACTTAGCACCAGTATCAGAAGCCAGTCCAGTTAGACTATCTGTCACCTAGCCCACTCATGGACGAGCCTGTCGACCTATCTGCTAGAGGCATGGATCGATTCTCTATGAATTTTGTAGGGATCTTCAACTAATATTGTCTGGTATGTATCGAAAACTCATGTGGATTTACTTTCACATCAAATGCCAAACCCAAAATTTTACCAAAAGATTTCACCAGATTAGTTCACTATTATTATCTGAAATCGATACACCCTTTTTGCCTATTGAATTTTGTTAAAGATTCTTCATAAGACTTATCAATATCATTATTTGAACATATTGTAAGGTCGCGCATCAGCAAGATCATGCATGTATGATCCATTGCTTACTTTAACAGTTGAATATTCCCTTGCATTTTCTTGTAGTCCACACATTTCATTTTATTTTATAATCTGTACATAAACCACACCTTATAGATTCTTTTATCTAACTCTCAATGATGTATGGATCTGTACCAGCTAGTTCGCAAATACTCTCGCACTCCATACCGTTCAATGATTTTTTTGTTGATGTTGCAACAGCATGTAGAATCATATTTTTTATATAAGTATAACAAAAAGTAGTAAGAGTATAAATTTACAATATGTATCTTGTACTATAAAAATTCAGAAATGATCTCCAACTTAGATTGTCTTCTCTATTTCCTACCACACATTGCTATTCCTAACATAGGTTCTGACAAGAAACAAACTGAGGAATGTTGATTCTCCTCCTGTAAATGAATATCAAACAAGGGCTGAAGTTTACCCTTAAACTTTTAACTCTAAAACTAATAAAAAATATGCTTACGCATTCTCCAAATTCAGTTTTCAAGCTTTTCAAAGTATTTTGCATGTTATTTAAGTTTACTTTTAGAATTACATATTTTTTAATATGACCATATTTTGCAAGACCGATTCAAAATTTTGGACTCCCAAGCTTATGTAGAGTCCCAGTGTTAAAACTATGATGCAACTAGAGGAGAAAAATAACAAACATAACTCTTTAAGTCAACATTAGACTTCACCTTGAACATAATAAAATGCCTTAAGGAAGAGTCCAAACCTTCATGGACCATTTATAATGTCATTTCCAAGGCAAAGGAAATTATTGCTAAGTGTGCCAAAATTCACATTTCCCATGTGTACCGTGAAAGCAATACCATGGCAGACAACTTGGTCAATGTGGGAGTTAGCTCTGATGATGTAAACACTTGGGATAGTGTTGTAGATCTTAATGAGGACACCAAATCAAATATTTATTTTGATAAAATCATCGAAAAGGAGGGAAAGTTTTAATTTGTTTAATTTTACTCGCATGGATACTATGTGTTAATATGATTTAGAACAACATAGAGGGGGAGTGAATCGGTTGTTCTAAGGTCTTGATGTATAAAACAATCTCATAAACTCATTCTTAAATCAGATCCAAAACCAAAACAAACTCGGTCATCACTTATTCAATAATAGAAAAATCTAACAATGTAGTCCACTACCTAGCTGTAACTTAACTTGTAAAACATAGAAATGTTCAGATCTAAATATTCACACAAGTATAAACACCAGGTTTTATAGTAGAAACTCAATTTGGGAAAAACCACTTTGTAACATGCTACTATTATTTTCACTCTTGTAAAGTGAGCTCGGTAAAAAGCCAACCCTGTCAAGGTTACAATACACATTGTCAAATGTGACCTGGTTAAAGGATTTCAATCACCCTGTTAAAAGTGAGCCTAGTCATAGGACTTACATACACTCCATTAGAATGCAACCTTGTTCAAAAGATTTAAATTATGACTATTAGGTCAACCTCTGTTGAAAGGATTTTGACTGTTACAATGGTTAGAAAGTAGCAGTAGTATTATCTAAAAAATATACAACTCACTTTGCAAATATCAGATCCGATTCTGTACACTAATGTTGGTTTACTGATTTTGAAACTTTGTCATTTCCATCTCTGATCTGCTCGAAACTTTTCTTCAAGCAATCACCACACTTCTCCTTTAGCCTTTTCTACTTATTCAGTCAATAAAACTTTCCTCTTCCAGCATTCTCTGTTCACCATGTGCATACATATCACAATGTTCAGGTTCCCTTATATTTTTCTCAATTAGGTTAACTCATCTTTTTTCGCTCATTCTCAATCGTAGATCTTAGGTTTAGGTCAGATTCATTGAATATACCCATTTTATATTCTTCAGCTCCTTTTCTAAAATAATCTCAAATCTCTTAAAGATTTACAATAAATCATTTTACAATGCATTTAATGCTTCCAAACAATCAATAAATAAAGTCAACACATTTTACATAATCCAAGAATTCAACAATGTCGGCTCCAAAATTAAATTCTCTTCAAATATAAAATTGCTGATGCTCGGTCAATACTGTGATTGTTCACTCGGTCTCCATGTAGAATGCTTGGTCAATACTAAAATTGTCTCTTCAACTTGTATTTTCTTCCTCGACAATTTACTGATGCTCGGTCGACACTATATTTTTTCTCGGCATATACTACTCGGTCGATAATAACATCACTCGGCTTAAACATGATTTTTCCATTCTTTCCTCGATTAAGCTTACCAGTTTAGTCTTTAGTCTTACTAAGATAAACAATACATTATTTCATCATAGTGCAACATAGTCAAGTACACTTTGTAGTATCAAGATAACTCAACCTTTCCTTAGGTGCTATTGTTACCAACCTTGCTTAGCTGCTTAGCAACACTAAAATAGATATAGTACTTTTCTAAGTAGCAATAGTCTTACCAATTAAGGTTTGGCATCAATGATAATACAACAATTTTTTCAATTCAGTTTCCAACAATCTCCCTCTTTGGCATTGATGACAACACCATATGATATCACCTGAATAACACATGGATTACCAACCAATCCAAAAACTTATCTATCTATCAAAAACTTATTTATAATACCCTTAGCTTCATTCTGATTTAGAATCCTGTAAGCCTCACTCCTATGACCGTCAGAAGTATTCAGATCTCCCTCTATCCTAATTCTTCATTTCAGTTCATCATCCTCTTTTCTTTTAGTTCCATTAGCTCATCAACCCTTAGTTTTTAGTATCATGTGTTATCATATCAGTACATTCTCCCTCTTTGACAAAAATGCCAAAGCAACAACTAAAACATACATCCATCAGATGTAGATAATATCTATGTAGCTTAGTGTTTCTCTCTCCGTCATCTTTCTTATGACTGATTCCTTATCTTTGCTCCTCTTCACAACTCTAGGCCAACACTAAAGTGTGACAATCTTCTGCATCAATTTTTTAAATGTTTTGTTGTAGCAAATTTGATGCAGTGCTCCTAGCTTGTCTAGGGAGCTTCAATTAGGGGAAGAACCCCTAATTGACTTCTCAAATACTCATGAGCTTTTCTGGGTAAAGCTTTAGTGAATATGTCTGCTAGTTGTTCTTTTGTATTCACATATTCCATTCAGACTTCTTTGCCTTGAACTAATTCTCTCAAGTAGTGATACTTGATTGCAATGTGTTTGGTCTTAGGGTGCATCACTGGATTCTTAGAAATATTGATAGCACTTGTGTTGTCACAGAAAATAACAATAGGTTCATCGATTTCTTCTTTCATGCCTATCAACAATTGTTTTATCCATACCAAGTTTGAACAGTTCACTGCAGTAGCAACATACTCGGCCTCGATAGTGGATTGGGAAATTCAATTTTATTTCTTGCTTGTCTAGGAGACTAATCTCTATCCAAGAAAGAAAGCTCTACCACTTGTACTCTTTCTGTCATCTACATTTTCTGCCCAATCAGCATCTTTATAAACTCGGAGTTCAAATTTGTCATCCTTCTTATAATATAGACCATAGTTAGTAGTTCATATTCAAGTATCTCGAAATTCTTTTCACAACCATCATATGTGTTTCCTTAGGATTAGCAGAGAATCTTGCCACAATCCCAATAGCTAATGCAATATCTGGTCTGTTGTGTATAGCATACTGCAATTTTCCAATCATAGATCTGTATAGAGTTTGATTCACTTCTGCAGCATCATCATTCTTAGACAACTTTTATCCAGTAACTATGGGAGTTCCCATTGGTTTAGCATCTTTCATCCCAAAAAATTTTAGTCTTTCATTAATATACTTAGACCATATAATGAAAATTTCATTCTTCTTTTGATATACTTGTAAACCAACAAAGAATTTGATCTCACCAAACATACTCATTTCAAATTTAATTTGCATTTCATTATGTTCCTCAATAAGATTGTCAGATTTAACTTCAGAATGCTCAGCAACCTCTTCCTGATACTCAATAGCATTTTCGTGTAGCTCAGAATGTTCTTGTTCTTTCTCAGCACTATTTTCCTAATGCTTGACAGCTTTTGTCTGTCGCTTAACATTTCTTACCTGAGACTCGACATAAGGTGCAAGTCTGTTACTTGTCTCTTCTTCTTCTTCAATGCACACAAAATATGTATAATCTTCTAGTTCTCTTTTATTGTCAGCTTCATTTCTTTCTGCATACTCATCAATTTTGACATTCACACTTTCTACAATTTTGTTAGTGTTAGAGTTCAAACACTTATAAGTTTTACTTTTTGTGGAATACCCTAGGAATATGCCTTCATCACTCTTAGCATCAAACTTTCCATTCCTAGTGTCTTTTAATATATAGCACTTACGTCCAAAGATTCTAAATTATTTAACACTTGGTGCATGTCCATGCCATAATTCATAAGGTGTTAGATTTGTACCTTTCTTGATCTGTACTCGGTTAAGAGTGTAGACAACAGTGCTTATAGCTTATTTCCAATATTTTTGCACCACATTTTTTTCAATCATCAATGTCCTTGCACAATCCAAGATAGATCTGTTTCTCATTTCTGCTATACCATTCTGTGGAGGTGTTCTAGGTGTAGACATCTGTCTTTTAATTCCTCTATCATTGCAAAATAGATTAAATTCATTTGATGTAAATTCTCCACCTCAGTTAGATCTAAGACATTTTAGGTTCGTACATGTCTCCATTTCAACCTTAGCCAAATACCACTTAAAATATTGAAAAGCTTTAGATTTTTCTTTTAGAAATATCGCATGCATCATCCTAGTATGATCATCAACAAATAAGATAAAGTATCTAGCACCACAGTAACTTTGTACACCCATAGGTCCACAAAGGTCAGTATGAACCAAGTCTAAAATGTTATTAGAAGTAAAGGATTTTCTCTTGAAACTTGACTTTGTCATTTTTCCTAACTAGCATTCCTTGCACATCACATTCTCAAGTTTCTTCAATCTAGGTACACCTCTTACCTTTTTCTTCTTACTTATCTCTACCAGATTGTCAAAGTTAACATGACACAGTCTTTTATGCCATAACCAAATATCATCAAGTTGTACAATCAAACATGTTTCTTCAGATAGGTCAAGATAGAAGAAATTACCTCTAGTCTGATCTCCACTTCCAATTAGTTCTCCAGTAGCATTAAATATTTTAGCTTGCTTGTGATGAAATTCTACTTGGTAACTAGTTTTGTTAAGCTAAGAAACACTTAACAAATTATAATTAAGACCTTCAACCCAATATGCATTTTCACAAGATATCTTATCAGTTAGTTTAATCAAATCTTTTCCTCTAACAGGACATGGTGCATCATTACCAAATTTTACACTTTTACCTCTGTAATGATGTAAGGTCTCAAACTTATTTTTATCACTAGTCATGTGATGTGAACAACCACTATCAATAATCCATTTATCATTCTTGTTCACATAGGATATTAATGCAATTTTCTCATCCTCATCAGATTCATCTTTCATTGCCACATAAACTACCTCAAAATCATCACTATCATTGTCAATCTCTTTTTTAGCAATGTAACAAGATTTCTTACCTTTTCCCTTGTAGTTTGTGTTCCATCGGTGGCTTCTGTCATCTTTTCTATCTTTGTGTTTTCTTTTCCTTTCATCATATTTATCCTTCCTATTAGGACATTTAGTAGCTATATGACCAACTTTATTACATGTAAAACATATAATAGGGAGTTTACCTTTCTACTTTCCTTTTCCCCTTCTCAGTCTTCTAGCTATAAGAGCTTCTAGATCATCTAGGTCTTCATTAGAAGTGTCACTATCACTTTCACTTTCACTTTCATTGATGCATCTTTCTTTTTCTTTCTTAGGCTTGTTCATAGCTAACTATGACTTAAAAGTAGATTCAACATTTCCAATACTTCCAGTAGTAAAATTATCATAATTAGAGAGTTCAAAAGCAGTCATCTTACCAACCAAACTTTTCAAAGTAAGCACATTAGTAGAGTTACATCTAGATTCCTGAATAGCTGAGATCTTAATAGCATATATAAGACACAGGGTTCTTAATACTTTCCCAATTATAGTTTTATCATCAATAGTCCTATTAGCTCCTTTAGTAGCATTCACAACTTCTTTTATTCTACTACAATATTGTGCAATTTTTTCACCTTCTTGCATTCTCATTTCATCAAACTTACCTCTAAGACACTCGACCTTTGCTTTCAACACATTCAAGTCACCACCATAGATCCTTGCAAGAGTATCCCACATATCTTTTGTAGTAGTGCAGTCCTTAATGTCCTCAAATTTTGGATAGCTTAGGGCAGATGCAATTTCCAGCATTGCCTGATTATGTTCTTGCTTTGCTCTCATTTATTCGGCAGTCAAAGGTACAACAGGTGAGACATAACTGTTCTCAATGTAGTACTTTGCAGAGTCACCAATACCAGCTAGATGCAGCTTCATCAAGCTTTTCCATGTAGGGAAATTTTCTTTGTTCATCTTCGGTACCTCCTTCTTATACATCCTAATCATTTTCTTCAAGCCCCTTTAAACTTGATATCTCTCAACACTAATAATAAGTAATTGAGCTCTGATACCAATCGTTAATATGATTTAGAAAAATAGAGAGGAGGGGTGAATCAGTTGTTCTCAGGTCCTGATGTATAAAACAATCTCATAAACTCTATTATAGACTAAGTTTGTGCCTTTGTCTCAAGCTCTCGTAGTCTTGATAACCTAGTATAACATGGGAATCATCTCCAGGTTGTGGGACCTATGTTAACTAAGATGAGACCTCTAGGTTCTAGGCTGGTTCCTCTTGGATAATCACCTTAATTTTCTTCTAGACATGAAAGTAAACTTTTGACGAAAAGGGATAGAAGGAATGCTTGGAAAGGGAAATGACTGAAATAAAACTACCTACTAGGTGATGCACTGAAACTAGGGTTTGGATCTAAGTATGTAAGATGAAATCAATGAGAGACTTAGGTCTAGTAGGTCACAACTTACTAAATAGGATTTCCTAAGTATTTCATAGGAGTGATCTGCAAACAAAGAGGGTATTCAGGGAAAGAAAGAGATTCTTTCACAAATAATGACACTCCTTGGGGTAGACAATAATCTATGACCTCCAAACAAACATTCACCTCTGCAACTAGGTATAGGAATGAGACAAGATTGTTAAGGGGTTGTAGTATACCCAAAAAAGCATTCACATCAAATCATTCACAATAAGACACATGAATTACAAAAAGAAAGAAGGATCAAGAACCCTAAGATATCATTGAGAAACATATAAATATTTTGATTCAATAAGAGATAACTCACACAGAAAAGACATAGGGACATGAGAAATGCCAAAAAATATCTTCAATCTCTAAATTACCAATGGGAGGTTACAGAATGTAGAAGACTAGAGGGTAGAAAATGCCACAGATAGCCTTCTAAGAAAGAGACTTTCTTCTTACAAAGTGTGAACTCTCTAACGTCTCAGCACTAAGGCTCCAATAATACAATATATACATCTCATGCATGCAAGATGAAGCAAAACCTAACTAGGGTTACATAAATCTACAATAAAATATCAAACCCTAATGGTACACTGATTACCATCATCAAATCTCTGAGAACAACTGGTGATCAAATGAAATCTCTTCCTTGTGTGTTGATCCTGGTACTGAGCCCACCCGTAGACACATCAACCTTGATCCATCTACCTACCTGCAACTCCACTAAGCCATGAATGCATCCAAATCCGATCCTGGTCTGATACCTGGGTTTAAAAAGATTAACTCTGCAAGGTGGTGACAAGCCCATTGAAGCTTTCAGCACGACATGGTACTCTGTAAAATCAATGGCGCTGATGATCAGATCCTCTGTTATCATCCCCTCAACCTTCACTGTCTTGAGGAATTCAATTCCAGCTACCCATTTGTCATGCACGACCACAAAATGCAAACCCTAGCAAAAGAAATATTTAAATTTGAAAAAGAACGCCTAGCAGGTTGATTTTAAAATGCAACCGTCAATCGTTCTATCTCCTGACAGATCAGACAGCTCAGATACGCCTAGAAAAACACTTTTAAGACCCCTCTAACAAGAAAACCAGCATCATGGAAGTCAAAAGCCAATCACCAATGAGAAATTCAGCATCCCTGACAGACCTTGGACCCACATGCTAGAGAACGCCATCGGACGGCTGTCGCTATACCGCCATCATAACAATCAAGCTTTTTGGATCTTCGATATAACAACAGCCACGAGATCTGATTGTGTGTTAACTTCTTTAGAAACCCCAGACCCCATAGGCCCACTGACATTGGCCATGTTTCACTCTCACCAACCAATCAAACACCACCCGCTCAGATACACATTGCATTCTTCTGACGTCGGACCCACTGCCTACCAAGATCCTGATCTAACGGCAGGGGCATGATCTCATAGGGTCAAAAGATTCTATGAGATCACATGACCACCGTAGATCCTAGCCTTTATGACACATCTATAGATACTCAGCCCCACTGAAATCCTTCCACCTATATTCAACCTCAGCCAATCAAAAGCCACCGAAATAGATCCATGTTGCAACTGTCCCTGACATAGGACCCATTTTCAGAAGCTCTAATGATGAAGGAGGATCAACGGCTATTGCTATACCGCTAGATTCACATCTTGAGCCCCTGGTATAACGATGACCACATGATTAAGTTGGAACTTAACTTGCCAAAGAAGATGGCCCCACTGACAAGCTGCCGAATCAGACACCGTCGATGAATCAGGAATTGCCAAATAAGATGAGGTGGCACCGGTCCCACTAACAAGATGAACTCTGCAGGTAGGAAGATAGATGATCATCACAATATCTCATGGAATCTTCCAGGGCCATGAGATCATGTGACAACTATCAGATCTAGAATCTTGACCTAGCCATCGATCTGAGACCACCAACTGAAACGGTAACCACTTGTGGGATCACTAAATGTTAAGGGGTTAACCACTAGGAATCAGAGGCTTGGCGACTGAAGGATTTTAAAACACACATGAAAATATGAGAACTTAAGTTGCTGAGATAAAGTAACATAAAAATATAATGCAGCCAAAGGGTTTTGCAGGGTAACGACTAGTTTATGAATTTTTTTAAAGGTTTTTCTTCTAGCCAGAGACCTAAAAGATATTGCAGAGACCAGGGGAAAAGAGGTAGACTCATGAAATTTTTTGGGGTGTTTGACAAGATAAAAATAGAGGCGTAGGGATGGTTCTTTACCAAATTTGTATGCATAGAAAAATTTGGGTAACATTTTGGCAATTTCTACTGGATGTCAGCCTGCTAGACATGGGAAACCAGTGACCTTGACATTCCATTGGGCATGGGGTTATTACAAGAACAAAAATTCTCTACAAAGGGACAAAACTAAAAAATGTGCTCATAGCACTTCTTGAAAAGCAAGAAACTAAACTAGAAAGCAAGGAAAGAAAACAAGGAAATCTTTACAAAATTTACAAAGAGGGGTTAACCTCGAAACAAGGTTTCAAGTGGAAACCATTCACAGAGATAGGTAAGGGGACTCCCTCCATATTTGATAGTTGAAAATCATTGGAGCCCCTACATTCTCTAATTACAAATGGTCCACCCCAAAAGTAGTCAAATTTTGTGTGCCTGCCAGGTCTGGACCTGAACTCATCCCACTTGAGGACTATGTCTCCAACCTTGAAGTCTCTGACTTTGGCTCTTCTATCAAAGCTCCTCTTTGTTTGAATTTGATGGAATTCCATATCCTACATTGATTTGTCTCTAATTTCTTCTAATTCCATCAACTGAGCATACATGACCTGCAAGGGATCTCCTTCATCAAAGAGGGCATACTGAGTAGCTAGGTCCAAAGCTGGTAATTCAGTTGAAATGGACAACTTAGCCTCTCTGCCATACACTAGCACATAAGGAGAATTACCAATGATTTTATTTCAGGTAATTCTGTCTAACCACAATGCAGACCTCAACTTAGCATGCCAATCTCTCTAATTTTTTTGAAGAGTCTTCTTGATTATCCTAATCAAGTTCTTATTGGTGGATTCTACCAAGCCATTGCCTTGGGGGTAGTAATTGGAACTGGTATTCAAATAGATGCCATTCTTGACTACCCACTCTGAGACTTTGAGTCCTATGAATGGTAATGCATTATCTAATATTATGGAATCTGGAGTGCCAAATCTATGAACTATATCATCATAAAAGCTTAGGACAACACTCTCATTGGCCTCTTTTAATGCAATTGCCTTGGTCCATCTGGTGAAGTAATCTGTTATAGTAATTATCCATTTATGTCCTGCACTAGATGGAGGATTGATCATGCCAATGAAGTCTATACCCCACCTCATGAAGGACTGATCTATTCTGATTGATTGTAGGGGCAATGCTGCAAGCCTTTCTTTTCCTGCAAACATAGCACACTTGATGCATTTTCTAACGTAATGATGACTATCCTTAAAGATAGATGGCCAATAGTATCCAACCCTCATGATTTTAAAAGTAGTAGTCCTAGGAGAGAAGTGACTTCTAGAAGGTCCATCATGAAATTCAAATAGGACATCTGCTACCTTTTCTGAATCTATGCATCTTAAAAGGACACCACTATGATCCTTTCTAAAAAGAACTTTATCTATTAGCACAAAAGCAACAGATTGCAATCTATAATACCTCCTTTTTACTGAATCTAGGCCTATAGGACATTGTCCTATCTTCAAGTAATTGATCATATTAGGCAACCAAATTTTTGCCTTGGCTTGTTCTTTTGTAGAATGCACCACTAGAGATGCATCTACCTATTCTAATTTCTTTGAACTTTCATCCCTTGCTAGATGCTCACAAAGACCTCTTCCTCTAACTAGCTTGGTGTTTTGAATATCTAAGTCATATTCCATCACCTTGGTGATCCAACTAGCTCTTTTTTCATTCAGGTCCTTGGAAAGCAAAAACTATTTGACACTTGGATGAGTAACTTTTAAATGTACCTTGCTGTGGGTCAATAGATATTTGAGCTTTTTAATGCTTTTTACCACAACAAGTACATGTTTTCTATAAAAGATAATCTCTATTCATACTCCTCTAAACCTTTGCTAAAGAAAGCAATAGGCTGCTCCAATCCATCTAAATTTTCTTGGGTCAACATTGCAGATATAGCATCATGATCTCCATAAGCATAAAGGATAAAATCCTTATTGAAATTTGGGTTTAGGAGGGCAGGAGCTTCTGTTAGGGCCTCTTTGATAGCCTGGAAATTGGCTTTCCCTTCCTTAGTCCAACTGAAAGTTGAACTCTTCTTTAACATGGTTGTCAAAGGCTTGAGTAAATCTTTCTTATGAAAGATTGGAGACCTTTCTTGTGATGTGGTAGGGGTAGCTGCAATTCTTTCAGGATCCATTGTAATTCCTTATTTGGATACTACATATCCCAACAACTTTCCTTCATGAACTGAAAACATGCATTTTTTGGGATTAAGAGATATCCCAAACTCTCTACACCTTTCAAAAATCTTTGTCAGATGTTTGATATGGTCTACTGCATGTTTAGAATAGACAGTTATGTCATCCAATTAGACCAACACAAATTTGTACATGAGGCTTTTAAAGGCCATATCCATTGCCTTTTGAAATGTAGCTCCTGCATTTGACAAACCAAAGGGCATTTTTTTATAAGCCATGGCTCCCCACTTGGTTGTAAATGCAGTCTTATATTGATCCTCTTCATTAAACAAGATCTAATTGTATCCTGAATAACCATCCAACAATGAGAATCTCTTAGATCCAGAGACACATTGTAGAATTTGTTCCATGGAGGGTAGTGGATGGCGGTCTTTTAGAGAGGCCCTATGAAGATCCCTGAAGTCAACACATAACCTCAGCTCCCCATTCTTCTTCCTGAGAAGAAAATGGTTGGAAACCCAACTAGTATGCTTAATGGGGTAGATGATACTACTTTCTATTAGTTTGAGCACTTATTTATTCATAAGTGGCTCAAGCTTATGATTAACAGAACTTTTTCTTTTGCCTCACAGGGTTGGCATTTGGTTCTAATTTGATAGTGTGCTAAGAAAGGGTAGGATCAAAACCCATAAGGTCTTCATATTGCCATGAAAATACATCACTGAATTCTTTGAATAACTGAGTGTAAGCTTTCTTTTGCAATTCAGTGTTTACTCTTCCGAATTGTAGGCTCTTACTTGGTTCCAACTCTAATTCAATACAATGTTCTTGTTGGACTACCAGGCCAGCTTTGTTCTTCTTAATTTCATCATCCTTATTGAAGATAGTCTCTAAGGTGACCAGACCTCTAGGCATCTTATTGGACTTTATTTGTATCACTTGATCACCATAATTTTGTGATAATCTCTCTTGATTATGCCTTGAAAAGACATCCTCTTCAAACAAGAACTACAGAATTTGTTCATCATTGTCAAACACTTGCCAATTAACATCATTGTCAGGAATAGAGGGTCTGACAATCACTTTGATATGATGTTGATCTATCTCTTTTGAAATGCTATTTGGGATGTCATATTGAGATCTAATAGCAGCTAACCTATCTACATTTTGATTTAATTTCCTAGGGATAGCAACAATATTGAAAGCACAAAAATCTTCAATTGTATCCCAAAATCTATGCTTGTATGCTTTCATGGTGTCATTTTTGGTTGCACTTATCCCTCTTACTTGGCTGACAACTAACTCACTATCACCATAAACTTTTAAGGCCTTAAGCCCACTTTTTCTAGCCCACTCTAGTCCATTGACTAGACTTTCATACTCTGTAGTATTGCTAGTGCAAGAGAAACTGAATCTAAAGGTAGTATAATACCTTTATCCTTTTGGGGACACAAACATAGCACCACCACTAGAACCATGTCTACTTCTACCTCCATCAAAAAATAGTTCCCAAACCTGATTGTTCTGATCTTTTGAATCAGTATCCTCCTTGAGAAGGCTTGGTTCTATGGCTCCACTCTCTTGTATTAAATAACTTCACAAAAAAAAATCCCAAACAAGATTTTCTTGGGCCTCTGAAGCTCTTTCATCTAGAAAAATATCAGGGATACTTTCTATCTTTGTGCTTGCTTCACTAATGGTTTGGAAGTCACTGTCATCAAATATGGGGTAGTTTACATTGATGGTATTGGACACATAAGGTTCTATATGGTGTGTTGCTAATGGTTCTGACTTAATGGTGACCTTGGTCCCATACCTTGTATGAAATAACATGTGAGACCAATAAAAATATAGGTAGCGTCCTATCTTGGTAGTAAACTCCCTTGAAAGACATATAGCAAATAATGCAGGGAGATCTATGATATATATATCAAGGAGGATGGAAAAATTAGGACTAGCATGAAGGATTAGATTGGTATCCTTGGCCACACCTATAGTATTGACTAAGGATCCATTAAGTTGGGTAACCTTCTTTTGGAAGGGTTCATACTTTAGTCCTAATTGGTCAGCTACTTTCTTGGGCATTATAGTGCTAGTAGGTCCACTATCTACCATAAAATTATGCACTAAAGATTTTCCAATAATTAAAGATACATAAAAGGGAGGTGGCTTTGAATTCCTACCTTGTGTGGCATTGCCTTTGGATTTTCTACTTGGAGCCTCCCTTTCTTGATCACTGTTAACCAACATTGGCTTTGTAGCTTCTTTTGTAGGTTGAGGAGTTGCTACTTCTATCATGGCCTTCTTCAAAATTTTAGGTTGTCCTGGAAGAGCCAAGGAGTCCCACATGGACATGGTGACATTCACCTTGTTCATGTTGTCTACAATATTAAAAGGTGTCACAGTGTGTACTCTTTGTTGTGCTTTTACTATGATGGGCTCCACTTCTTTAGAATCTTGGCCCTCCCTACTTACGATGGCAGGAGCCTCCTTAGGTGTGATGGGATTAGCTTGTTGCAGTGGATCTACAGATGTAGTGGCTTTGGCATTGGAATCTTCTCTCTCCATGTCTTGAGCTCTTCTCTTTTCTCTTGTATAGGCAACAATAGCAACTTCATCATTGACTCCATTGAAGTCTGGTTGCTCCCAATTGAAAAGAGTAGTCTCATGCTCTTGTGGTTCTTGTTGAGGCACTAACCCATTGGATGAAACCTTTGATTGAGCTCGTGAGGCACTTTGAACCATCAGAGCTTGGTTCATCCATCCATTTGAACATGTAGCCTGATTATGAGGCTGATTATAGGGAAAGCACCATTCATTAGCCATAGCCATATTATTTTGACTAGGAACCATATCCCTCACTAGATTTGTAGAATTAGAGGTGCAGGGTTATATGGTTGGAATGGTCTCTGATTGAAGCTTTGTTTTTGCCCTTGATAGCCTCCTTGGTATGGTGGCCTATTTTGTTGATAAGGCTATCCTTGATTTTGATATTTTTGATTAGGACATTCACCTTGTGGCTAAAATGCTGGTTTGATTCCTTGACCTTGTTTCTTTAGATTTGTGACCTCTTTAGTCAAGCTCTGCAACAAATTTATCATTTCTTGTATACTAGTTTGTTGACTACTCTTTATTTCTTGTAACTCTTGAGAGAAACTAGTTGTTGGCTCCTGACCACTAGTACTAGCCTGAGGTGCTAATATGGTGGGAATAGGGGTAAATGGGGGTACTTAGGCAAGTGCAATGGGTTGAGGGCTAGGAAAAATGGGCATTGGAGGCCTTCTAGCGATCATGCCTACTTGAATTAAACAATTTTTAGCCTTGACAGCTATGTCAAAAGCTCGGGGAAGAGAAGTACCACCCATAGACTGGATCATGATAGAAATTTGACCATTTAGACTTTGCAAGTAGTATAGGAAAGCATGGTTAGCTGATGGTCTCATAGAGACTGGGACTCTATTCCATGTTTTAAGGAATCTACTATTGTAATCTGTCATTTGCTCTTGAGGGTCTCTTTTAATAGTTGTTAACTGCTCAACTAGAGTCAAGTTATCTAATTTATCCTCAAAATGCTTACTTAAAACATCCCCTAATTCATCCCATGAAGTAATAGAACCAATAGTTAGAGTTCTAAACCATTCTAGAGCCTTACCTTTTAGAGAGGCTATTAATAATTTTGTGGCCATATCTTCTTGAGTAATGTTGTGTATGCTCCAAATGGTGGTCACATCTCTTATGTGCTCAAAAGAAGTTGTCTTCCCTTCACCAGTTAAATCAAGTATACTCTTTAGTGCCACCAAGGGCACATCATGATGCACTACAAAGGCTAATGGACTCCCTTGGTTGAATGGTGCAAAGGCAAACTATCTAGCTAGTGTAGCAGATGGAATCTAAAGATTGACAACTATATGAGCTATATTTACTATTGGATTTGAATCCTCTTCTAGATCTTTAGTTAGAGATATGCCTCTTCTTTTTTAATGAAAGTGGAAAGGTCTCCTTTCTGAAGTATCAGGAGGTGATTATTGAACTCTCCTTGCAACAAATGTTCTTTGAGTTGGCCTGCCTTTATGACTTCTCTTTGAGGGCAACTCTAAAAATTGGGTAGGCTTTGAGCTTCTAGTCTGAATCTTTCTCATAAACCTTGAACAAGGTTAGCTTGGATCCTTGAAATCAGTGGAGTCACCAGATATACTTGATAAAATGACTTCTAAAAGCTTGTACTATGTAATCTGTATATCAGAGATAACATAATCTTCAAACAATGAACTTCTTGTGTACTCCGACCGGGCGTGCCAGAATTGTTATACACTACCACGAAGGTGGGGGGTAGCTGAGCTTAAGCCTGTACTAATATTTCTTGTGTATTGAACTTCCTTAATCCTTTTGCAGATGAACCAATAGGAAAACCTTTGAACATTAATTTGATCTTTTACTATCCCACCGGGCATGCCATAATTTGTATACACTAAGTTTGTGCCTTTGTCTCAAGCTCTCATAGTCTTGATAACCTAGTATAACATGGGAATCATCTCTAGGTTGTGGGACCTATCCTAACTGAGATGAGACCTCCATGTTCTAGGCTGGTTCCTCTTGGATAATCACCTTAATTTGCTTCTAGACATGAAAGTAAAATTTTGAGGGAAAGGGATAGAAGGAATGTTTGGAAAGGGAAATGACTAAAAGCAAATTACCTACTAGGTGATGCACCGAAACTAGGGTTTGGATCTCAGTATGTAGGATGAAATCAATGAGAGATTTATGTCTAGTAGGTCACAACTTACTGAATAGGCTTGCATAAGTATTTCATAGGAGGGATTTGCAAACAAAGAGGGTATTCAGGGAAAGAAAGAGATTCTTTCACAAATAATGACACTCCTTGGGGTAGACAACAATCTATGACTTGCAAACAAACATTCACCTCTGTAACTAGGTATAGGAATGAAACAAGATTGTTAACGGGTTGTAGTATACCCACAAAAGCATTCACATCAAATCGTTCACAATAATACACATGAATTGCTGAAAGAAAGAAGGATCAATAACCCTAAGATATCATTGAGAAACATATAAATACTTTGATTCAATAAGAGATAACTCACACATAAAAGGCATAGGGACATGAGAAATGTCACAAAATATCTTCAATCTCTGAATTACCAATGGGATGTTATAGAATGTAGAAGACCAGAGGGCAGGAAATGCCACAGATAGCCTTCTAAGAAAGAGACTTTCTTCTTACAAAGTGTGAACTCTCTAACATCTCAGCACTAAGGCTCCAAAAATACAATATATACATCTTCACGCAGGTAGGAGCAAAACCTAACTAGGGTTACATAAATTTGTAATAAAATATTGAACCCTAATGGGACACTGATTACCATCATCAAATCTCTAAGAACAACTAGTGATCAAATCAAATCTCTTCCTTGCATGTTGATCCTGGTACTGAGCCCACTTATAGACACATCAACCTTGATCCATCCACCCACCTGCAACTCCACTAAGCCATGAATGCATCCAAATCCGATCCTAGTTTGATACCTGGGTTGAAAAAGATTAACTCTGCAAAGTGGCAACAAGCCCATTAAAGCTTTTAGGATGGCATGGTACTCTATAAAATCCATGCCGTCGATGATCAAATGCTCTGTTATCATCCCCTCAACCTTCACTATCCTAAGGAATTTAATTCCAGCTACCCATTTGTCATGCATGACCACAAAATGGAAACCCTAGAAAAAGAAATATTTAAATTTGAAAAAGAACAACTTGCAGGTCAATTTTAAAACACAACCATCGATCATTCTATCTCTTGGTAGATTAGGCAGCTCAGATATGCCTAGAAAAACATTTTAAGACCCCTCTGACAAGTCAATCACCACCATGGAAGTCAACAGCCAATCATGGGTGAGCAAGTCAGTGTCACTGAGAGACCTTGGACCCACATCCCTGAGAACGCCATCGGACGGCTATCGCTATACCACCATCGTAACGATCAAGCTTTTTGGATCTCTGTTATAATGACAGCTCTGAGATTTGATCGAGCATTAACTTCTTTAGAAACCCTAGACCCCATGGGCCCATCGACATGGGCCACCTTGCAGTCTCACCAACCAATCAAACACTACCCACTCAGATACACATCGCATTCTTCTGACGTCAGACCCACTGCCTTCCAAGATCCTGATCTAATATTGGGAGCATGATCTTATAGGGTCAGAAGATTCTATGAGATCACACGACCACCATAGATCCTAGCCTTTCTGACACATCTAAAAATACTTGGCCCTACTAACATCCTTCCATGTGTATTCAACCTCAGCCAATCAAAAGTAGCCAAAATGGATCCACGTTGCAACTGTCCCTGACACAGGACCCACTGTCAAAAGCTCTGACGATGAAGGAGGATCAATGACTATCGCTACACTGCCAGATTAACTAGTTCCAATCTTGAGCCCCTGATATAATGATGACCACACAATTAAGTTAGAACTTAACCCACCAAAGAAGACAGCCCCACTGACAAGCTGCCAAATCAGACACCATTGATGAATCAGGAACTGCCAAATAAGATGAGGTGGCACTGGTCCCACAGACAAGATGAACTCTATAGGTAGGAAGATCAATGATCATCATAAGATCTCATGGAATCTTCTAGGGCCATGAGATCATGTGACAACCATCAGATCTAGAATCTTGATCTGGCCGCCCATCTGAGACCACCAATCAAAATGGTAACCGCTCACGGGATCGCTAAATGTTAAGGGCTTAACTGCTGGGAATCAGAGACTTGGCGATTGAGGGATTTTAAAATTCACATGAAAATATGAGAACTTAAGTTGCCGGGATAAAGTAACATAAAAATATAACATGGCCAAAGGGTTTTGCAGGGTAACAGCTAGTTTATGAATTTTTTAAGGGTTTTTCTTGTAGCTAGAGACCTAAAAGATATTGCAGAGACCAGGGGAAAAGAGGTAGACTCATGAAATTTTTTGCGGTGTTTGACAAGATAAAAATAGAGGCCTGGGGATGGTTCCTTTCCAAATTTGTATGCATAGGAAAATTTGGGTAACAAACTCATTCTTAAATCAGATCCAAAACCAAAACAAACTCGGTCATCACTGATTCAATAATAGAAACATCTAACAATGCATTCCTCTACCTAGTTGTAACTTAACTTGTAAAACATAGAAATGTTTAGATCTAAACATTCACACATGTATAAACACTAGGTTTTATAGTGGAAACCCAATTTGGGAAAAACCACTTTGTAACATGCTACTATTATTTTCACTCTTTTGAAGTGAGATCGGTAAAAAGCCAACCCTATCAAAGGTTACAATACACACTATCAAATGTCACCCAGTTAAAGGATTTCAATCACCCTATTAAAAGTGAGCCTATTCATAGGACTTACATACACTCCATTAGAATTCAACCTTGTTCAAAGGATTTAACTTATGAATTTTAGGTCAACCTCTGTTAAAAGGATTTTGATTGTTACAATGGTTAGAAATTAGTAGCAGTATTATTTGAAAAATATACAACTCACTTTGCAAATATCAAATCCGATTCCGTACACTAATGCTGGTTTACTGACTTTGAAACTTTTCCATTTCCATCTCTGATCTGCTCAGAACTTTTCTTCAAGAAATTACCACACTTCTCCTTCAGCCTTTTCTTCTTATTCAGTCAATAAAACTTTCCTCTTCTAGCATTCTCTGTTCACCATGTGCATACATATCACAATGTTCAAGTTCCCTTATATTTTCCTCAATTAGGTTAACTCATCTTTTGCCACTCAATCTCAATCGTAGATCTTAGGGTTAGGTTAGATTCATTGAATCTACCCATTTTATATTCTTTGGCTCCTTTTCTAGAATCATCTCAAATCTCTTAAAGATTTACAATAAAATGTTTTACAATGCATTTAATGCTTCCAAACAATCAATAAATAAAATCAACACATTTTACATAATCCAAGAATTCAACAATGTCTGCTGCAAAATTAAATTCTCTTCAAATATAAAATTGTTGATGCTCGGTCAATACTGTGATTGTTCACTCGGTCTCCTTGTAGAACGTTCGGTCAATACTAAAACTATCTCCTTGGCTTGCACTGTCTTCCTTGGCAATTTACTGATGCTTGGTCGACACTATAATTTTTCTCAGCATATACTACTCGGTCGACATGAACATCACTCAACTTAAACATGATTTTTCCATTCTTTGCTTGGTTAAGCCTACCAATTTAGTCTTTAGTCTTAGTAAGATAAATAATACATTATCTCATCATAGTGTAACATAGTCAAGTACACTTTATAGTGTCAAGATAACTCAACCTTTCCTTAGGTGCTATTGTTACAAACCTTGCTTAGCTCCTTAGCAACACTCAAATAGATATAGTACTTTCCTAAGTAGCAGTAGTCTTACCAATTAAGGTTTGACATCAATGACAATACAACAATTGTTTCAATTCAATTTCCAACACTATGGTCCCTGTAGGTAGTTATTGGAAAGTGTGGAACTACATACTATGCGTCATCATCATCATTAGTTCACATGGTTTCTAGGTTACTATTTTTTTTTGTGGTTATATTAACAAGATAAACAATCTTTGCAACCATTATCAAAAATCTGGTAAGAGCTTTTGGTGTCTGGTTTTAATTTCTTTCAATATGGGGGGTGATCTTAAAAGAGTTGAACCTAATAACTATGGAAGGATCAAAGGGGAAGACATGGAAATGGTCTAGCGTAAGCTAAAGAAAGATGGTTTCACCTCATTTTTGTAAAGGCTTCATGGGTTTGACAAAGTTGTTACTCTAAATTTTTTTGAGGGCCATGTTTGTTCTTCAAAAGATTTTACACTCCAAGAGATACCAATATACTTATGACTGATATTAATGAGGGGTTAACTCCAAATGTGGGAAATCTATAAGTAACTCAACCAACTATAGGGAGAAGACTACCCTCTTCACTTCTAGTACTGCAAAACCAAGGTGGGTACACCTGATCCTATAGATACAATTATATTCCTTACTCAATACTGGATCTTACAACAGATATCAGTGAAAAAGTACTAAATAACAACCTATTATTCATTGACTCTCCATAACTAGGTAGAACTACTATATATAAGTAAAATAAAGTAAAATGACTGGTATTTAAATATTTTTTGATTACAATGGTTTCAATCATTCCTTACAAAACAAAGATAGGTCCATACAGGCCAGTGCCTTATCCATTGGGCATACAACACCATAAAATAAAATGAATACAAAGATGTTTCAAGAAGAAATGATCTCTGAACATAAACACAAATACCCCAACTCTTTCCTACTTGTGAGAATCCTTCACACAAATTCAATGAACCTATATTCCACTTTGAGCAGTATTTAATCCAACCCTAGATCAAAACTCAAAGAAAAAATACATATATGCAAGTCTTTGAAAAGTTGATAAATTCACATATTAAATGCAAAAGAGAGACAAAGACTTTGATATTTGTATTAAATATAACCTATTTTCTTTGTATAAAATATGTCCTGAATGGCAAGCTTGCAAGAGCACAACAACAACTTGTACTTCTTCTCTATTGCTTTCATAAGAAAGTGATGTGAAATATTACAATCCTCGACTGAGGGCTAGGGTTTCAAAGTTTCTATGTTTTCAATGCCTAAAGCTCTCAATGCCTAGAATGATCATGGAAAATCCTTTATATACAAGGAGATGCAACAAGCTACTAATCATTCTAGGGATTGCAAAATTCTTAACCTAAAAGCTTTACAACAACCCTACTAGGTTTACAATAAATGCATCGATCAAAATTGGAGAGATATTCTATAGATAGCTGCCTTGCTTTATGTCTTCAATTCTCTTCTTGGTTTACTCAAGAAAATCTGACCACCATCTCTTCGTTTTCATTCCTACAATAAATACCTCTTTGTATCTCAACAACCCTTTTAGGTATAAAAAATTTAAAATCTTCTTTTGTCTCAAGAAGTAGGTGGAGTGTCTACTTTCTCTTCATGTGGAATATACTGATACCTCCACCTATTATACATCTCTTCACTTTGGAAATCAAAATTTGCAAACTCTACACTTTTGCCAGATAATTGTTCCCACTTGTCCTATAGCTGATTGATTTCTCGATGAATGAAATCAAATTTGGATTTGATAGAAATCAACGTCTCTATAGTATGTATAAACAATAAAGTATTCTCTAAAGTAAAAATGCTAGTCATTCTAGTAGAAAAGTCATCATCTATTTCTGCTCTCCACTTGATCAACTCCTTAAGTTCACTATTCTTCTTGAAAACTCTTGGGATTAAATCACAATAGGGAAGTGTTAATTATTTCTTCAAAAAATTTGATTTTCTTTCAAAATCACCCAAAAGTATATCATGCTCTACAAGCCTTTTCACATTCTGATGTAGTGGTTTCATCAATGGGTCAGGATCATTTTGAGACTTGGACAACCATCTGAATAATCTCACATTTGGAGATCTCTCAATCCGTTTATTGAAAATTTGTCCTAACTCATTCTTATGCTTATCTAATGATGTAAGCAATATCCTTAGTCTCCTAGCATGGTCAAACAAAATTGTGGGATTCAGATTTGTAGCAAATTGCATCATAGCCTCTATTACCTTTTCTTCATACTTCTACTCTAATAATATTTTATCTTTCAAATGTTCTTCCTTGAGCTTGTCCAACTCTGCCCTTTTTCTTTTGAAATGATTTGTTTTTTCAAGCAATTGTTGCTTTTCCCAGCTGAGCCTTGCATCTAGGTTTGTCTCTGGGTATGGTGATGGTGGAAATTCAATGATAGGGCTTGATGAAGAAGCCACTATAGGCCTATCAACTATCATCAATTGGGGTGACCTGTGGCCTTGTGGTCCTGACAATTCTGCAATTAATTTGTCTTTTTGGATCAATTCTACCTTGAGCTCATTATAGGACTTAAGGACAGTTTCAAATTTAAGCCTCAACTCTTCCTTCTCTTGTGCATCCTTTCTTGCCACCTTAACATTAAACTTGGTAGTCTCTAAAATGAGGTTTGAGGCTTCAACACCTAAAGTCTCACCTACTTGTTGCACTAAATTTTTTTTGGCATATCCTGAATAGAGAGCTTCTCTCTTTCCTTTATTTTCTTCCCTCTTTAGGGGCCACATTACCAAGGTTGCATGATCATCAAAGAAAGAAATACCCTTAGCAGCTTGTTTTGCTTGTTCTGCAGTAGCAAGGGTCTTTACCTTGCTTTTCCTAACTTGATCAAAAATTATTTCATCTGCAATATCCCACTCCGGAAGAATCAAAACTCCTACAATGTGGACCATAGCCCTTCCCTCATCTGGGATGACTTTTTCAAATTGTTTCATCATCTCCCCCTTGGTTTCATTTTCAATCTCTATTATGTCCCTATCAGGAAACTCCTCTTTCTTCTTTTCACAAATATCTCTGAATTGTCTTATTTTCATTCTCCATAAGAATTGAATGAATACCCTAGTCTTTACAAATTCATCATTAGCAATAAAAGAATCACTAGCCTAGTTCAGAATAAGGTCAATTTGCTTACCCTCAAACTCTGCAATAGTGAGATCCATCTCTATTTCTTTGGGTGCCTTCGACATTCCCTCCTGCAACTCATCATTTGAAATGAAAATGTTTCCCTCATTCATCATTTGTACTAACTATTCAGCTACCCCATGTTCATCTAAGTGTAAGGGGGATTGAGAAGGAGAATAAACATCTTGTTCTGGCCTTGATTCCTCTTGTCTCTACCTCTTAGGAGAGGTTCCCTGCATTGTTTGATCATCCATAGGTCTCTTTCCTCTTGAAGTAGAAGGAAGACCCTCACCTCTCTGATGTGTTGGTAGAAGAACAGTATAACTAATTTTCTTTTGTACAGTGTAAACTCCCCTTGGGGTCAAGTTTGTATATCCTAGCTGGTTGAAAATCTACCTAGCTCTTTTAGGGTCTGTCTTTCTTACCACAAATCTTTTCTCATTCACTACATGCATGATCCCTTCAAAATGCTCCATAAGAGCATCTACCTTTCTAGCCCATGGCTCAAAACTCTTCAATGGGTCATAGCCTCTATCAAAATGTCTAATAAAATCTACAATTTTCTTGTAGATTATCCTTTTCCCCTTCTTAATTTCTTGAGTTTGGAGGTCAAACTCATTTCTTACTATGTCTTTAGGAAATTGGAATTGATACTTTGTGAGGGCACAACTTATCTTGTCCCTAAAAATTCCTAACAAGAAACCTTCATTGTCTACCCCTCTAATTACAGTTGTAGCCATCCTGTAAGGTTGCAAGACCTGATCTAAGTGCACCAATCTTTTCTTGATAATTACGTACTGGTGTACAATGGTGACATCTAGGAACAAAGTTCCCCTTTAGCAGTAAGTGTTGATTCTTGCAAATCACCAATCTGCCTTAGAATTTCTACATATCCTATTTTCAGTGGGACCTGGTAAGGCAAAATGCATGGTTCCTTCTTGCAACCATATACTCAAAAAACTGTAGAAACTAGATACAATATAATATCACCAAAATTGTGAATAATAGTGATATCTTGGAAATACTCCTTAGGCCTAACTAGTCTCAACAATTCTTTTGGGATTCTGGGATTCTCAAGATATAATAATGTCCTAAGTCTTGAAGCAAAATTTCTATCAAAGACAAGGAAGCTAGCCTTTGTTCTATCCCAAGACAAATATATTGTCCACAACTAAACTAGAAGGGTTTCTCCATTTTTCTCCTTGATAATATTAACTGTGGAACTAAAAAATTTCTCACCCTTGTACAACAACATATGCATTAGCATAGAGTACCACCCAAAAGGCCTACTTATCTTCATGTTCTTTATCCCCATTAATCCATCATGGATTAAATCAACAAGGTGAGAGGCAAAATAAAAAATCAGGGCCAATTATGGATTTAGAGACTGTACCATCATAAACATATATGGAAATAGCATGTGGGTTGCCTCATCATGTCCAAGGATCAAAGTCAAAGACTTGTACATAGCTTATGCCCATAAACTGAATAAATCCAACCTAAAAGGCTCATTCCCATTTATGTCTTTGACACATCTAATCACAGGATCATAACACCTAGTAATTTGAATGAGGAGATCTGCATCCATGAACACTTCAGGGATAACTAATTTCCCTATTTCAAACTACCATATATTGCTGAGGGGGGCACAAGAATTCATTTGTGAGTACGTTGCCCTAAATAAAATCAAGCCATTGTGGTCTTTCCCTACTCTGGCATCTCTCATCCAAAGACCTCTATCATAGAGCCCCTCACTTATTGAATCCCTAGGGTTTCTTGGGCTTAATTCCTTTACCTTTTCTAGTCCATTGTCTGAGTGTAGAAGTAGCTGCATCAAATCCTCAAAAATGCTACTGTCTTTATACTCTGTCTTTCTTGATAATCCCCTCTTAGGCGACATTTTTAACTATGGTTATGAAATTGTGCACAAATACTAGAGAGAACCTCAAATATCACTGGACAACTATAACCAGAAAAAACAATCTCTTCACACTTCCTTCTTCTTAAAATTTTATGCAATGCTTAAGTTAGGATTTTGGCCTACCAGACACTCTGAAAATCTTCGCTTGAAAATGCTCCGAAAAGAAGAAAAGTTTGGCTCGCTAAAATATTCTGAAAGAGGTAAAATATTTAGTAATCAGATCAGGGTATATAATATTTTTCCAATCATTTATGATTCATCTGCATGAAGTTCATTAAGCTTTCCATTAATGAGAACTGGCGGCTTTAACATTCATAGGATGCGAGCAACATCACAAAGAAAAAATTCAAATTTGAACCGTCGATTCCTTCTATTTTTTGGCACATCAGACAATTAACAAGTTTAATAGTGTAACCCTATGTTACTTTTCCCTAGATTAGTTCTCGACCAATGGGAACACTCTAATTTAAACATGTGGAAAAATTTATAACTTAACTTAGCTTTGATCAGAGCAGACAAGTGTCATCCTATCGCTAAGGTGAAAGCATAAGATCTGAACACTTTTCATTAGCGGTGCAACGACCACCGTAGATATCTTCCCAACTTATCGTGCTTTTACCATTTCCCAAAACAATGATCTCACCTTAGCCTTTCAAATATAGCATTAATCAGAAAATTGTCTTGTCGGATAGACTAGCAAGTGGATCCCTCTCTATTCTTTCTTTACACTAGAGATACTGATAGCTACCAGATCACCCTAACTTCAACCAATCAAAAATTAGCATGTCAACATGACATGGCATTTGAGGACCCACTGCATAGTCCACACCCTGATTATAAGATCGAATGGTCATCACTATACTGCAAGTTTTAAACATCACACATCTCACCTCAATGGTATATCGACAACCGTAAGATCAACTCAAGTCTTATCTATCTAAGAAAACCAGCCCCACTTTATACTTTACTAATTCATTATCGAGTCAGAAATTGCCACATTTCAAAAACTGGTGGGCAGGCTCATCTCTTTTTCTTTCTCAGTACCAAACACCCTATTGACTACCACATCACAACTCATTTCAACCAATAGAAAACAACCATATTAGCATGACATGGCAATTTGGGGCCCACTTCATATTGCTCCCTTGATACAGAATCAAATGGTCATCGCTATACCGAAAAGCTTAAACACCTCACATCTTACCTCAATAGTATAACAACAACTACAAGATCAATCTGAGCTTTATCCTTTGAAAAATCCAACCTGACAACTACTATGTCACTTAAGGCAAGTGTCAATACAAAGGACCTCCACAGAAGAAAAAACTATCAAAACACTGCAATGTCAGAAAAGGTCTTGATTAGACGTCTATCGCTAAAGCACGATGATTAAAGGACAATCATCTTAGCCCAATAGTATAATGATGACCATTGATTGATGTCGAAGCTTAATAGACAATAGAGGCTTGAAGATGGGCTCGCTTGAACAGATGTCATCCTGTTGCCAAAGCCCATGTCAAAAAATCAGACAACATAGAGCTCAAGGTTTAATGATAGCCACAAGTTTCAAAAAGTTAGTCATATGGAGACTTTAATAGGAAAACTTAGGCTTTAAAGAAAATATTAAAAAGGAGGACCCGTTCAACAACCTCATGACATAACAAAAGAAGCAATCACTTCAAAGGGGTCAAAATTGCACATGTGTCATTAGGAAATGTTAGGATCAAAAAGTAACGCTCAAACATAATAGAGCTTAGATCAAGCTAGGGTTTTAGCCATAATACTTTATAATTAAGTGTAAGGACCTCAATTTAGAAACCCTTTAGGCATGAGGATGAAAAATTTTAGAATAGTGCTAACAGGCTGGAAAAATGAAACCATCACAATGGATGGAAGGACCATTGATCTTTTGGTGGATCTTATTTCTCAAGTCACAGACATTCCCAATGAGGATCTGAATTTTAATAAAAACCATAATATCTCTGACATGGCAACCAAGAAATTCCCTAAATCTGAGGAGTGGGAGGATTTCACGGAGGCCCGCACCAACAGATTCATCGATGTCTACAAAATCAAAGAGATTTTGTGTAATATTCTTCTAGTGGTTATGGAGTATTTCACCCTTGATGGGTGATTTACTTGGGCTCACTCCCATCATTTTATGTTCCTCAATCATTTTAGGTATAGGGATACTATCAATATTCCCTATTATCTTCATAGCTCTCTTATTAGGAGCCTAATCTCAAAAGCATTACTGCTGTCAAAATTCTTCAATATATTAAAAGGTCCGAACTTCTTTATTTTAAGCTTACAATAAGTTCCAATAGGAAATATACCTTTCTTCAAATCAATCATAACTTCATCACCAACTTCAAAATTCTTATGTCTCTTAGATCGGTTAGTTGTATCTTTATATTTGTGATTTTTATGTTCCAAATTATACTTCACCTCATAATGGAAAGTCTTCATAAATTCAACATATCCTTCTTCTTCATCACTTCTCTTCTCTTCAATACCAAGATCATTCAAATATAATATCCCTTTTGGATGCATACCAGTCACAATCTCAAAAGGTTTTCTACCTATACTCTAATTTAATAAATTACTATATGAAAAATCTTCTTGTGCCAAAACCAAACCCCAATTACCAGGTTTGTCTCCAACAAGACTTCTCAACAAATTACCCAAAATACTATTCATAACTTTTGTTTGTCGATCGGCTTGTGGATGAAATTTAGAACTAAACTTCAAATTGGTAGCTATCTTCTTCTAGAATGTTTTCCAAAAGTATCCCAAAATCTTACTATCCCAGTCATAAATAATAGTTTTACGAAATCCGTGGAATCATAGAACTCCTCTAAAGAATAGATCAACTATATGAACATCATCTAATGATTTCCTACAAGGAATGAAATGTGATATCTTTGAAAATTTGTTGACCACAACAAATATAGAATCATTACTTCTTTGTGTCTTTAGTAAGCCAAGAAAAAAACCCATGCTAATATCTTCCCAAGGTCTAATTACAACAGGTAAAGGAGTGTACAACCCTGTCTATTTCTAATAGATTTATGAACATCCTTATACAACTATGGCCAAAAGTATTTCTCCTTAATTATTGTCACTATTTTATCAATACCAAATGTCTTTCAAGTCCTCCACTATGTTTCTCCTTGATTAGATTTTATCTCATAGATCCTCTTGGTATACATAACTGAATCCATTTGAACAACATACCTTCCTAAATCAAGTAATCAACCCACTTACTCTGATTGTTTGTGATGGATTCCTTACATGCTTTCCAAGGTTCTGCAAAAATTAGGATTAGTTTGATACAAACTTTTCAAATTAAAAAAACCAAGTACCTCAATTCTCATCTCAGTCAATAGACTTCTTCTTCTACTCAAGGCATCTAAAATTGATGCAGGAGCATCCTAGGTGTAAGAGCAATCTTGCATCACCCAAAAATATTTATGTTTTTGTATTCAATAAGGGCTATCTTGTGCAGAGCTGCTATTTATGCAAACTTGTTGTTTTTAGTAAGTTGGTCATAAATCTCAGAATGTTCTAATTTTACATGTGGAGGTTCATCTTAGTCATATCAGCCTGCCAGTAAAGTTTCATGGCTAGATCAAGTCTAGTTTTGAAGATATTGAAGATTTTTGGTACTGACAGCAGGGTACAAAAACTTTGAACTCAGTTTTGAAGGATTTAGATGCCCTGAATGAGGTGAAAAATTTGGGTGATAGGCGCTTGTGCCAATCAAGATTGTAGAGCGCTTTGTGGCCTTTCTGAAATGGGGTTATAATAGTCCATCAGGTCAACTGGTGATGACTTATGGTCTCCAAAAGTCAGGTCACCTGAAGTGGCAAAAAATAATTTTCCTTCAAAATTTATGTTCAGGTTTCAAAAGTTATTTTGAGTTGACTTTGATGTAATAAATTGAAAAATAAAATAATTCTAAGTTTGGTCAGCCCTAAGGGCTAAATTTCTAGAACCTTCTCAGGCAGTGGAAAATGCCTATATAAAGAAGGCCCATAGTGTTGTCTAGGGTAGTTCTGGGTATTGATTTGTGGCTTTTTCCTATAGAATATTGTAAGGGAATGCCCATGTGGCTTTGCATATTGTAATTCTAAAAGTTTGTAATTCCACATTTATGGAGATAATAAGAAGCCAATTTTCTGTTCTTGCATATTGTTGTTGTTTCTCTATTTTTGTTATGTGTTTGTGGTATTAAGGGGAGCACCCTTCATCAAAAACCCTATTTGAGAGTCCACTTCTATGCCTCAACACAGAAGTAAAATTTAGCAAGTATTCAAACAACTTCATTTGTGTCTGATTCAACTTATTTTGACTATCCAAATATTGCAATTCTTTATGATCAGTATACAACACAAATTCCTTAGGCATCAAATAATGTCTCCACTTTTTCAAAACTTGAACTATAGCATAAAATTCTTGATCATAAATTGAGTATTTCCTCTTAGAACCATTCAATTTCTCAATATAAAAACCAATAGGTTTACCTTCTTGACTGAATACCACTCCTATTGCACTTCTACTTGCATCACAATCAACTTGTAATACCTTAGAGAAATCAAGGAAATCTAGTACCATTCATTTATCCACTTTCTACTTCAAAGTTTCAAAAATTCTATTAGCTCTATTTGTCCACTTGAAATCCTTCTTGTCTCATCTCATTGTCTTTGTCATAGCATTAACAATATAATTGAAATTCCTTATGAAATTTTGGTATAAACTTGTTAATCCATGAAAAGGTCCAACCTCACTATCATTCATAGATGTAGGCAATTTCATAATTTCTTCAACTTTCTTAGGAGCCATCTTCAGACCTTCAATTGAAATTAAAAAACCCAAGTACACTATCTCTTCCTCCATGAAAGAACATTTCTTCAAATTAATCATAAACTTTTCCTCTTTAAAACTCTACAATACTTGTCTCAGATGCAAAAATTAAACTTCCTTAATCTAACTAAATGTCATAATGTCATCCAAGTAAAAAATCACAAACTTACCCAAGAATTTCTTCAAAACCTCATTCATCAACCTCATAAAATTAATAGGTGCATTAGTCAAACCAAAAGGAATAACCAACCACTCATACAATCCTTCTATGGTTAAAATCTGGTGATAACCACTCTTCAAATCAATCTTGGTAAAATATTTTTCTCAACCCAAACTATCCATGATATCATTCATTCTAGGAAATGGAAATCGATATCTCAATATGATCCTATTAATGGGTATATGAACAAAGACGGGGGACCAAAAATGTGCCACATTCCTTTTTGGGCCTCCAATGACCATAGTGTGTATGCACTAAAGCACGTGCCCACTATAGCACACACGTGCTATGGCTTGGTCTTTCCAAGCCTTAGGCTTGGGCAATTCAAAACATAGCGCTCACGTGCTATGGTTTGAATTTAAAACATAGTGTGTGTCCACTATAGCATGTATGTGCTATATAAAGGGAGAGAGGGGGTGGAGAGAGAGAGAGAGAGAGAGAGAGAGAGAGAGAGAGAGAGAGAGAGAGAGAGAGAGAGAGAGAGAGAGAGAGAGAGAGAGTTACCCAACCACATTTCTTTGGCATACCTATTGCACATGAAGATACAATTTCTTGTTAAGTAGTTATTATCAAAATTAGATGTCTCAAATAGAGCTATGTAAAAATTTAAAGAAATATTAATTTTGAGATATTATATTTTCTCAAGCATTTTTTTAATTTATTTAATAATTTTAAAAATATATATATTTTATTTACATTGTGAATTTTTTTTAAGTAGCATGTGTGTTCATTTTTGTATCAACATTTCGGGTTACATTTTTTGATACATCATAAATGTTAAATCTAAGATCAGAGTACTGAGAGGGGAGGAGTGTATAAGTAATCTACCAATTTTATTTCTTCTTATCCTTTTAAAATTAACCAAATCATTCACAAGTTTATTTTTAATAGTCAAAAAATAAAATTATAACCATAAGCACATTCATATAATATTGAAACACTTGAAATAGATGTTTATCTCGTGGATACCCAAATCGGGGAAAAACCATGGTGGGTATTAGTACCCACTAAATGATGTACTTTTTTGAAGTACATCCTATGAGGATCTTAACACTATTAGGATTCTTCATAAAAGAACTATTAGGTTCTACCAAATTAAGTGATTCAAATTTAGGCTAGTTAGAACCTTTACCATGTTAGGAGTAGCCTTTTTAGGGGAATTCAAACAAAAACTAATGTGTCACCTTGTTAGAGGATTTACAATAGGGACCTACTAGGATCCAACTTTTTAAGAGATTTTCACTATTGTAACTATTAGGGAACAACATGAACAATGATCTGTAAAATAGTACTACCTCTTCTTAATTAGATCCTTTGAAGCACCTAATGTCTTCTCACTACACTTATCTCTTCTCTCGCTTTATCATAATTCTCACTTTGCACCACACTTGCTGAACAAATGATCAACAACAAAAACTTTCAACTTCATCTAATATATATTCTTCATCAAGCCTTTAAGTTTTCCACCATCACAAGATTTACCTAAATGGATTACAATTCAAATTTTAATCTTTGCACTTGAATCCAACTCATCACACAAAAAATAAAATATGTACAATAAATTTCCTATACCATGTTGACTATCACAATGATTTACATAGAAATTTGAGTCCAAGACTCAAACAAATTTTGAACACACACTTTCTTAATGTTAGATCTTCACCACATGATAGCATCAAATAATGTGATGCTATATCATCACCTATAATCATTAATAAATATCACCATATTATGACCAACTTAGCTAAATTCACCGCAACACCTTTACCAATCACCTATCAAATATTTAATCGATGTTGCTCATGAAATTTAACACTTCAACTTATTAACAACTCTTACTCTATTCTCAAGTCTTCTATCTTTCACTCTAGTCATCCAAATTAGTTGTGATTGCAATCATAGGATCCAAATATTATTAACCATATCCTATAACCACATTATAAGATATAAAAAATATTTGAATAACCACTCAAATATCCTATCGCTTGCCACTAGCTATTCCAACAATTGCATTGTTAATCTTCTTCTAATCATATCTTACTTATTGGTCAATATCAACAATAGTGATCATTCATTTAAGATTCAGAGACATCTATATGTCTCCCATATGAATTGCTACAATTGAAACTTACCAAAACACCTTGACTATCATTCTTATATCCAACAACATACTAACAACGCTAGATCAGTACTTGACATCAATGACAACTTAATAACTGATTATCATGCAATCAAATCTATCTCATTACAACACTAGTAATCACTTATCATCAGTGCATTAGTTAGCATCATTTATGACAACAATCTCCCCCTTTGGCATTGATGGAAAAACTCTCTTCATAACTTTATGGAAAAATTCTCATCAATACCAACAACACTAGGAGCATAAAAAATGTTCCCACTTCTTTCTATCACTTAAAATTTCAATTACTCCCCCTTTCATTGAATGTATTTCATCTACAATTCTGAATAATATTCTTTATTTATTACATACATTCTTTTTCTTTACTATATTCCCCATACATTCTCCCCCCTTTGACAACAATGCCAAAAGAATCAAACACAAGAAATCTTCTTTGTTATACTTTGACTCAACAAAACATTTCTCCCCCTATCGAGTAGTGTTACAACATCAATCCAACCATAAATATATTCAATGGAATACACTTGTATTGCTGCAAATGCATCTTCTCTTAATTCCAAATAGATAGGGGAATAACCTCTATCTTCCCTCTTAGATACACAAAAACATACTTAGGTAGTGGCTTTGTGAAAATATCAGAAACCTCCTCCTTAGTGGGCACATACTCCAACTTTTTTGCCTTTTCATATCCATGTTCTATAAGAAAATGATACTTTATAACTATATGCGTAGTCTTAGAGTGCATCAACGGGTTTTTTAAAATATTAATGGTAGTTGTATTGTCACAATAGATAACCATGAGTTTAGTTACCTTTTCCTAAATTCCTTTTAAAATCTTCTTAATCCACACAACCTACATACAATTAATCATAACACCAACTTGATGGACATATTGTCATTGATGTCAAAATCAGAGATCGATGACATTAATCTATTGATATATAAAGAAGTTAATATATCGACAGCATATGTTATGAATTATGAACAAGATGGAATGAACATTTGATACAGACAAAGTATATATATAATAAGCAGAGTATATAATAGAACTAGAGATGCATTCACTATATTCAAGTGCCTAAGATGTATTCTGATATATTTGAAGTTATTATATGCAGAGATAATGATATGAAAACAGTGACTAATACACAGAGACAGTATATTCAAAAGTTTGAGTAGCGATGATTGAGAAACAATGTAATGGTAAATTGCAGAGGGACGTTTCTTCGCTTATTGAATGGGCATATAACGGTTTGGGTCAAGTACCAGTATCGGCTGCAACAATCATCATGGATTGTGTTGAAGAAGTGCGCAGTGTAGAGATTGTTTATAAACAGAGACATTTACAGAAGATACGAAAGTATTTTTTCATGAAGAAACAACATCGGAGGTTAATAGCAATACGTTTTGTATGCAGCACGTATATGTTTACATTTACGTTTTGTATGAATACGTATACAGATTATCAAAGATATGGGCAGCAGTATAAACCGTCAATGGCATATGTTATATATCGAAAATATTAAAGATCGAAGACCAATGGAACATATAAGACACAGAATGGAACATATAAGACATATTGAATAGCATCATGATACGAACATGTTTTCATATTGAATAGCATATACTCAGCATTATGAACAGCTTACAGCATATATAAATTGATACTGAACAAGATACAAATACGTATATGAAATACAAACAAAGACGGCATAAAGAATACTATACAGCAATAAAAACACAGATTATAGTTGCAGAGAACATACAGTGTATATTTTAGATGAAGATATGTATGAACATTTATCAATATGATCATAAGGGAAAAGTCAGAAATTAGAAGACACAGCGTAGTTATATCCAGCATTGGACATATATATATATATATATACATATATATGACACAGCGTAGTTCTATCTCAAGCAGATGACATAGCATTTGACAAAGCATTTGACACAGCGTAGTTCTATCTCAAGCAAGATGACACAGCATTTGACACAACGTAGTTCTAGATCAAGCAGATCGATATATCAAGCAAATCGATATCTTCAGCAGGAGCATATAGACGAGGGTTTATATATACAAACAAGACAAAATGTTGCAATGACATGCTTAAGTTTTTATCGCAAAAGCGGTCAAACACACTCATCAATTATATTGAAGATAGCAGCGGTTGATATTTGAAGAATGAAGATGGTCTGAAACGTACGGGAGTCGGGTGCCATGGAGTTGCGGCAGAAGACACAGAGTTTGACTGTTACAACAACTATACACAGATACCATCGATGGCAAGCAAAGACAGTGAAAGATATTTCCACATTATCGAAGGTTGTTGCACAGCGGGTGATATATTCGAAGGTAAACATCATACGAATGCAGCGCAAATGAAGATAAACATCATACGAAAATAGAGATGAGATATATATCTAAGCATTATGAATTAATAAAGTTTTTTTTAATATCAAAAGTTCAAATGAATACTATCGAAAGGTAGAAGGATATTTAAAAAGAGGTTTTAATTAATATGATTAAAAAAGGATGTTAACTTTTTTAAGTTAATATTATTATTTTTATTTAAGAGACATCTATGAAAAGGTGTGATCTTTGTAAAGACACAACCTTTAAACAAGAAGATATAATATATATATATCAATTATTTTTGAGAAATAAAAAATCAAGTCAGCATGTGGATACAAGAAGGAGAGCAGCAGTAATAAAGAAGACATAGAAGTTTAATATTATATATTCAGATTCTGAATATAATATTGTGAGAATAGACATACAAATATATATTCAAAAGAAGAAGAAAATATTGGCTGACTTAAAAGAGCAGATTGCATCCATCATCAAGTTGAATAAGCAACTATATAAAGGTGGAAATTCAGAACAACATTTGGAGGTTGGTGCTTCCAGTGAGTTGGTGCTCAGAAACCGGACGGGGAGTTGGTGCTCAGAATCCGGACAGGGAGTTGGTGCTTCCAGTAGGTCGGTGCTTGCGAAGTGTGGGAGTTGGTGCTTCCAGTGAGTTGGTGCTCATAAACATAGGGGTTGGAGCCTCTAGTAGGTTGGTGCCTACAAAACATTGTAAAAGAACAATATTATATATAAAAGGAAATTATTTAGTGGTTTTCTCACATATTGGGTTTCCACGTAAAATTTGTGTTCATGTGCATAATGGTTTGTTTGTGAATTTGAAGTTATCTTTGAATAAAGTTTTAAAAGTTAAAAACTATTAATATACTGATTCACCCCCCCCTCTCAGTATATTCGTGTGCTCTTCAATTGGTATCAGAGCGGGTTCCTTCTATATAGCCTGACAGCTTGAAGGTAGATCCCAAGAGCACAAATGGCTGAAAATTTTCAGAACAAGACACCAATCTTTGATGGGACGAACTATGCATTTTGGAGTATAAAAATGGAAGCATTTTTAAATGCTATTGGATTCGATGTTTGGCAATCAGTACTAGATGGTTATACACCACCAGCAAATCCACCAACCGATGCAGCCGGAAAAAGGAAAAGTGAGAATAATGCCAAAGCAAAACATGCTATTTTATGCAATCTTGCTGATTCGGAATTTACAAAAGTTATGCATTGTAAATCTGCAAAAGAGATATGGGACAAGTTGAAAAATATTTATGAAGGGACCGATAACGTAAAGAAGGCTAAACTCCAGACTCACCGAAGCACATTTGAAAGTCTAAAAATGAAGGAAGATGAAGACATAGCCTCATTTCTCTCCCGTGTTGATGAAGTAGTCAATGCAATAAAAGCCCTTGGTGAAGAAGTAGAAGAGCAGCTTGTGGTTGAAAAAATCTTGAGATCTCTACCTATGAGATTTGATTCTAAGGTGTCAGCAATCGAAGAAAGAAAAGATCTAGATAGTCTTACCAAAGATGAGTTACATGGAATCCTTACCGCTTATGAAATGAGGATTGGAGACAAGGAACCTAAGAAGGAAATAGCCTTTAAAGTTTCTAAAAATAAGAGCAAGAAACAAATTACAAGTGATAGTTCAAGCAGTGAAATTGATGAAGGCGAAGCCCATTTCTTGAGAAAGCTTAAAAGGGGAAAAGGAAAATATAAAGGGAAATTCCCTTTCAAATACTTTAATTGTGGAGAGATAGGACACTATGCCTCAAAATGTCCTCAAAATGATGATAACTCAAGAGAAGACGAAAATCAAGCACACACAACGAAGAAATGGAGAAATAATAACAAGTATAATAAGAAGAAAAGATATCAAAGCAAAAATAAAAAGAGTTTTTATTCAAAAAAGGACAGCTCTTCAGATGAAAGCAATTGGGAATGCCCAAGTGATGATGAGGATGAGATTCTATTTATGGCCGAAGCAGTTTCCGATGATAGCTATGAGGAAGAGGAAAACGAATCAGGTAATGAAGAAGAAGATGTTGATCTCCAAGAAGAACTTCATTATGCATATAAACAAAATGAAAGACTAAAAAGAAAACTTGTAAAATTCAAAGAGGAAGCTACGAAAGCAACAAAAGAATCGGAACAAACAATTGAAGATTTGAAGAATCAATTAGAAGAAGCTAAACAAACTGAAGCTAATTTAAAACTAGAAATTGAAAAATTAGAAAGAGAATTGAAGGAATGCACCATTAACAATCTCAAGTTTAAAAAGGGCTCAGAAATACTAAATGATATCATTGATAATCAAAGACCTTCTTTTAGCAAAACGGGTATTGGTTTTGAAGAAAACTCAAACATTAACAATACATTCAAAGGCTTCATAAAAGAAGGAAACAAGACAGTCACAAATGAATCATCAAAAGAAGACAAGAAGAACTACAAGAAGGATGAAGAAAATATTCATAAACCTAGTCGTAAATTTAACGGATATTGCTACTCTTGCAATTGTTTTGGTCATACAGCACTTGAATGTAGAGTACAAAAACAAAGAATGAATGAATGGAAGAGGCCATATTATAGACAGCATTTTT
Source organism: Chamaecyparis obtusa (assembly GCA_027943335.1). Classification (NCBI taxonomy): domain Eukaryota; kingdom Viridiplantae; phylum Streptophyta; class Pinopsida; order Cupressales; family Cupressaceae; genus Chamaecyparis; species Chamaecyparis obtusa. The sequence goes on along the minus strand of BSBK01013031.1, from coordinate 27,392 downwards.
CTTACCAATTCAATGGGTATTGCTACTCTTGTAACAAATTTGGTCATAAAGCTCTATACTGTAGAAGCAAAGTGAAGAATGTTCAAAATTTCAGCATACAAAATCCTTTTGCTCCATTGGTTAAGTATGACATTTTATGTTCTAAGTGTGACAATTTTGGACATGCTGCCCACAAATGTAGAACAATTTTTCCTATAGAACAATCAAAGAAAGAAGATCTTCCTAAAAAGATGGTTTGGAGAAAGAAAGAAAAGTCGCTATAGCTTTACATGCTCAAAAAGTAGATGTGTGGAGTGGACTAAGAGAAAACTTAATCAGCATTGTGATCAAGGGCATAATACATCACTACTAAAGGTTATAAAATTAAAGAGGATGAAAATGCTTTGCATGTTTTACAAATGAAGAAAAATAATTTCCTTGTGCAAGAAGATGAAAATCAGCTATGGCACAAAGGATTGAAATACTTACATTGTCAAAATCAGAGTGGCGCGGCGGAAGCATGTGTTCAGAGGGAGCTAGTCTCTATCCTTGGAGACCCTTTGCCATTGATGTCAAAGGGGGAGAGATTGAAGATAAAGGGAACAACAAACTAAGGGGGAGCCTTGCACAATTATATATTTGAGAAGTTGCCATCAATGACAAAGGGAGAGATTGATGGACATATTGTCATTGATGTCAAAATCAGAGATCGATGACATTAATCTATTGATATATAAAGAAGTTAATATATCGACAGCATATGTTATGAATTATGAACAAGATGGAATGAACATTTGATACAGACAAAGTATATATATAATAAGCAGAGTATATAACAGAACTAGAGATGCATTCACTATATTCAAGTGCCTAAGATGTATTCTGATATATTTGAAGTTATTATATGCAGAGATAATGATATGAAAACAGTGACTAATACACAGAGACAGTATATTCAAAAGTTTGAGTAGCGATGATTGAGAAACAATGTAATGGTAAATTGCAGAGGGACGTTTCTTCGCTTATTGAATGGGCATATAACGGTTTGGGTCAAGTACCAGTATCGGCTGCAACAATCATCATGGATTGTGTTGAAGAAGTGCGCAGTGTAGAGATTGTTTATAAACAGAGACATTTACAGAAGATACGAAAGTATTTTTTCATGAAGAAACAACATCGGAGGCTAATAGCAATACGTTTTGTATGCAGCACGTATATGTTTACATTTACATTTTGTATGAATACGTATACAGATTATCGAAGATATGGGCAGCAGTATAAACCGTCAATGGCATATGTTATATATCAAAAATATTAAAGATCGAAGACCAATGGAACATATAAGACACAGAATGGAACATATAAGACATATTGAATAGCATCATGATACGAACATGTTTTCATATTGAATAGCATATACTCAGCATTATGAACAGCTTACAGCATATATAAATTAATACTGAACAAGATACAAATACGTATATGAAATACGAACAAAGACGGCATAAAGAATACTATACAGCAATAAAAACACAGATTATAGTTGCAGAGAACATACAGTGTATATTTTAGATGAAGATATGTATGAACATTTATCAATATGATCATAAGGGAAAAGTCAGAAATTAGAAGACACAGCGTAGTTATATCCAGCATTGGACATATATATATATATACATATATATGACACAGCATAGTTCTATCTCAAGCAGATGACACAGCATTTGACAAAGCATTTGACACAGCGTAGTTCTATCTCAAGCAAGATGACACAACATTTGACACAGCGTAGTTCTAGATCAAGCAAATCGATATATCAAGCAAATCGATATCTTCAGCAGGAGCATATAGATGAGGGTTTATATATACAAACAAGACAAAATGTTGCAATGACATGCTTAAGTTTTTATCGCAAAAGCGGTCAAACACACTCATCAATTATATTGAAGATAGCAGCGGTTGATATTTGGAGAATGAAGATGGTCTGAAACATACGGGAGTCGGGTGCCATGGAGTTGCGGCAGAAGACACAGAGTTTGACTGTTACAACAACTATACACAGATACCATCGACGGCAAGCAAAGACAGTGAAAGATATTTCCACATTATCGAAGGTTGTTGCACAGCGGGTGATATATTCGAAGGTAAACATCATACGAATGCAGCGCAAATGAAGATAAACATCATACGAAAACAGAGATGAGATATATATCTAAGCATTATGAATTAATAAAGTTTTTTTTAATATCAAAAGTTCAAATGAATACTATCGAAAGGTAGAAGGATATTTAAAAAGAGGTTTTAATTAATATGATTAAAAAAGGATGTTAACTTTTTTAAGTTAATATTATTATTTTTATTTAAGAGACATCTATGAAAAGGTGTGATCTTTGTAAAGACACAACCTTTAAACAAGAAGATATAATATATATATATCAATTATTTTTGAGAAATAAAAAATCAAGTCAGCATGTGGATACAAGAAGGAGAGCAGCAGTAATAAAGAAGACATAGAAGTTTAATATTATATATTCAGATTCTGAATATAATATTGTGAGAATAGATATACAAATATATATTCAAAAGAAGAAGAAAATATTGGCTGACTTAAAAGAGCAGATTGCATCCATCATCAAGTTGAATAAGCAACTATATAAAGGTGGAAATTCAGAACAGCATTTGGAGGTTGGTGCTTCCAGTGAGTTGGTGCTCAGAAACCGGACGGGGAGTTGGTGCTCAGAATCCGGACAGGGAGTTGGTGCTTCCAGTAGGTCGGTGCCTGCGAAGTGTGGGAGTTGGTGCTTCCAGTGAGTTGGTGCTCATAAACATAGGGGTTGGAGCCTCTAGTAGGTTGGTGCCTACAAAACATTGTAAAAGAACAATATTATATATAAAAGGAAATTATTTAGTGGTTTTCTCACATATTGGGTTTCCACGTAAAATTTGTGTTCATGTGCATAATGGTTTGTTTGTGAATTTGAAGTTATCTTTGAATAAAGTTTTAAAAGTTAAAAACTATTAATATACTGATTCACCCCCCCCTCTCAGTATATTCATGTTCTCTTCACAACTTATTCAGCTTCATCTATTGATTATGATATATAATTCTTCTTTTTCCTTGTCCAAGATACAAGCCTATCTCCAAGAAAGAATGTATCTCCACTTGTTCTCTTACTATCATCAAAGTTTCCTTCCCAATCAACATCAGTAAAAAAAATTAAATAAAAAATCACCTTTATGTCCATACCAAATACCATAATCTTCAATTCCCTTAAGATATTTGAATATTCTCTTCACCAAAATTAAATGGAATTCCTTTGGATTAGAAGAAAATATAGCCACTAATCCAACTTCTTGTGCTATGTCTGGTCTATTGTGCACCATGTAGTGTAGCTTATTGATCATGGATCAATAAAGAGTCTCATCCACCTCTTTAGACTCATCCTCTTTTGATAATTTGCAACCAGTTACCATAGGGGTACCAACCAGTTTTTAATCTTCCAACCTAAATGTTTTCAATATCTCTCTCACATACTTGGATTGACTAAGGATATATATTTTTTCAATTGTTGAACCTAAAATATAATAAAGAATTTGATCTCATGAATGATAGACATGTTGAATTATTTCCTCATCTCATCTAAAAATTATCTACTCATTTCTTCATGATCAACAGATATAATATCATCAACAAATATTTCTACAATTAGTAACATATCTTATAGACTACAATTGATTGAATATCTTGATGGTGAGTTTGACAAATGATTGGATATTTGAAAGATAGTGATTTATGATCACTGAGCTACTAATGTGTATGTGAGACATCAAATCAATTAATGTATTGTCATTGATATCAACTAATAATGGTGAAAGAATGAGATATCTACATAAAGATGAGATGGATGAGAAAGATATGGATATGGTATTCATTAGGTAAATTATTAATGAGTCTATGACATTATGTTAGTGATTTGATTCTATTATATGAATCTATTATGGATTGAAGATCAAGAATGAACAATTTTAGGTGGTCAGTAAATGAAGAATTCAATATACACTGAGAAAGTATAGTGTATAGCGAGTACAGTGTTAACTGAGCTAGTTATCATTGACGCATTATGGTATTGACTGAGTGAAATAAATAAATGGAAATTATGACTACCGACTAAAGATGATGAGCTGGAAAATTGTTGATGATTCCATCATAAAAGATAATGTTTGTTATAATGATCAAACAAGTGACAAAATTCAAAGATGATTAGATTAAGGAGAATGAAACATGTTGTTGACACAACTTTTAAGGAAGGTTAAAGCGAAAAATCAACAGTGATGATTAAGAGGCAAAATCTATGGATGAAAATAAAATGGTTTATGATGTCTATATAAAGAGACAAGAGATTCATTATTGGGTATGTTGTAGGAGAACTCATGTGAAAAGATTAAATTCATGAAAAGATGATCAAACTAGTTGAAGACAGAACTGAGAAAATCTACAGACAAAACCAAGTGTCAGAGAAAGCAATTACCAAGCAGAATAGAGTTGTAGGAAACAAAGAGATTGAATTGATTATTGATCAGAGATATGTTTGAGCTTAGCATAGATCTAAAAATATGCAAATCAATTTGTATTTGAATCAAATCATTATTGTATCAGTTTAACCATTTCTACTGATAAATATCTTAATCGAGTGAGACTTAATAGTCTTTATATTTTAATAAGACATTCAATGAATGTTAATTATTTTCTTGTTGATCCCATAGTGAATTTTTGTTCAAGGGAGAAATGTTAGTGATAAATCCTCTAACCAGGTTACACCTCAAGTAGTATGTTTTTTAACCTTTAACAGGGTTGGCTCTTCACCAATCTCACCTTAGAAGAGTGAATTATTTTGGGTTACCAGTCCCAAGTGTTTTTTCCCTTAATAGGGTTTTCATGTTAAAATCAAAGTGTTATATGTTTATGAATGTGTTGAATTTTTATTTTAATTTACACATTAATATAATTGGATTGATCAGTATACACAGTATTTAATTTACTAGTAATCGGTAGATGAAGTAAAAGGCATAATTGATATATTATTGAATTGATTAATTGATTTGAAATTTTTTTTATATACATCTAGGAGTATTTGGGACTGTAGGATAGCTGGAATTAATTGATTCACCCCCCCTCTCAATTATCTAACAGTTGGTATCAGAGAAAAGAGTTCTTGAAGGAAAAGTTTGAAGCACTTAAGCTAAAGATCACGAGATGTATAAGAGAGAGGTGCCAAAGCTGAAAAAAGATAACTTCTCGACATGGAAAAGAAGAATGAATTTGTACTTATTAGGAATTGGTGAGTCTACTACATATTACTTGTAAAATAGGTTTTTATTACCCACAGGACCTTTGACTATTGATCAGATGAGAGAAAAACAAGAAAAGAATACTATGAGGATAGAGATTTCTTCTTCCTTATTAGATGCCAAAATAGAAGATGTTAAGACATGTACAACTACTAAAAAGATGTGGGACAAGCTTGCACTAGCTCATAGAGGAGATGTGAATGTGTTAAGGGCTAAAGCTGAAAGTATCAAAGGAAAGTTTGATGACATGAAAATGAAAGGAGAGAACATATCTCAGTACAATAACCGGGTCAAGGAGGTTGTTAATGCTATCCAAGGAGAAAGAGGTATTATTGATGAAGACACTATTGTAAGTAAAATTATCAGAACCTTGTTACCTACCTATTCTATTAGAGTTTCTGCAATTCATGAAATGAGAGCAGCTCCTGGTAATAATGTTACACTTAATAGTCTAATCGGTAGCATGACTGCATTTGCATTTAATAACTTTGACAATAATATTCTTCCTAATGTTGAATCTATATTTATGTCAACTCTAAAAATTGATAAATCAAGAAATAAAAATAAGATAAGAAATGAAAGTGATAGTGTTCAAGTGAAGAGGATGAACTTGATGAACTTGAAGCAATAATGGCTAGAATATTTTAAAATGTTAAAGTAATATATAGAGGAACACTACCTTTGGTATTCTTTAAATGTAAATAAATTAACCATATTGTAGCTAGATGTCTCGGTAGAAAAGAAGATGAGAAAACTAATGAAAGATCTAATGGAAGGAAGTATGACAAAAGAGATAACCAAGAACATAGAGACAACTGATAGTATGACACAATAAGTAACTGAGATTACAAAGACAAAGGCAATAAGGCATGTTACCTTTCTGAAGATGAAGATGAATATACTGACACCGACACTATTGAAGAGATTGAGGTGGTATTTGTGGCTTTGAAAGAATTAAGAAGAAGAAATATATGTAGAAACAACACTTATTTCTAAAGTTAGCAAGAATGATACGTGGATTATTGATAGTGGTTATACATATCCTATGCTCATTGGATGCAAATTTGCAAAGAATGACAACACAACATAGGTAAATTAGACCTTGAATAGATCAATGATTATCGAATTGATGTATGATGTGCATAGTAGACTAGATATTGCACAAGTGGTTGGAATAGTAGGAATATTTTTAGTAATCCTAAAGAATCACACTTAACTATTGTAAAAAGAATTGTGAGATACTTGAAAATCACTGGAAACCATAGTTTGTGGTACAAGAAAGAAGGCAATTTTGAACTGAAAGTTTACACTGATGTGGATTGGGTTGGAAACATTGATGATAGAAAGAGAACTGCAAGTGGAGCATTCTTTTTGGGAAAAAGATTAGTTACTTGGATAAGAAAGAACCAAGGATGCATTTCTCAGTCCACTACAGAAGTAGAATATGTTTTTGCTGATGCTAATTGTTCAAACATTGCATGGATAAAACAACTTTTGGAAGGTATGAATGAGGAGATCACTGACTTAATGATAATATATTGTGATAACACTAATGTAATTAATATTTTTAAGAATCTAGTGATGCATGCAAAAACAAAGCATATATCTATAAAGTATCACTACTTGAGGGAACAAGTACAATAAAATAAAGTAAAATTGGAGTATGTGAAATAACAAGAGCAACTGGCTAACATTTTTACTAAATCCTTACCAAAGGACACATTTGAGTACTTAAGAAGTAGAGTAGGGGTCCATCCCTTGTCTATTGGTCACTAAGGTGATTAGAAGGTTGCATCAACCTACACTTTATTAGAATATCAAATAATGTTAGTGCATAATGTTCACACTTTGGGTTTCCTAAGGTTGTGAAAGTTGGAAGACAAATTGAAATTTCTTATCAATACATGCAAAGTACTTGCATCTGAACTGAACACTAGATATAATATTTTGGCTATTGAAGAGTTGATAATCTTGTTTTTTGGCATTTTCTATCAAAGGGAAAGGAATTACATGAAATATTTATCTATAAAGAGAGATAATTAGACCAAGGGTGAAAGAATAACAAAGAGATATTAGAGATTATTGAAAGTGAGAGTATTGATGCTTTATAGTGATTAACCATATTAAATGTATAAGCTAGGGAGATCTTACTGAGTTACAACAATTGTATAAAGAGTTGTAGAATAGATGTTTGATATTCTATGACATATTCCGTATTGTGTTGCCATCAATGCCAAAGGGAGAGATTGATAGACTACAACTAATTGAATATATCAAAGGTGAGTTTGACAACTGATTGGATATTTGAAAGAGATTGATTGATGATCACTGAGCTACTAATGTGTATGTAAGACATTAAATCAGCTAATATATTGTCATTGATGTCAACTAATAATGGTGAAAGGATGAGATATCTACATAAAGATGAGATGGATGAGAAAGATATGGATATGGTATTTATTGGGTAACTTATTGATGATTCTATGGCATTATGGTAGTGATTTTATTGTATTACATGAATCTATTATGAATTGAAGATCAAGAATGAACACATTTATGTGATCGGTAAATGAAGAATTAAGTATACATCGATAAAGTATAGTGTATACCGAGTATAGTGTTAACCAAGCTAGTTATCACCAACACATTATGGTATTGACCAAGTGAAAGAAATAAATGGAACTTATGACTCCTAACTAAAGATGATGATTTGGAAAATTGTTGATGATTCTAAGGTAAAAGATAATATTTTTTATAATAATCAAATGACCAAAAAAATTCAAAGATGATCGGATAAAGGAGAATGAAATTTGTCATTGACAAAACTGTCGAGAAAGGTTAATGCGGAAAAATCAATGCTAAAGATTAAGAGGCAAAATGTATGGATGGAAATAAAATGGTTTATGATGTCTATATAAAGAGAGAAGAGATTCATTATTAGGTCTATTTGAGGATAATTTGTGTGAAATGATTGAATTCATGAAAATTTGATCAAACTGGTTGAAGATAGAACCAAGAATATCTGCAGACAACATCGATTGTTAGAGAAAGCATTTACTGAGAAGAAAAGAGTTGGAGGAAACAAAGAGATTGAATTGATTATTGATCAGAGGTTTTTTTGAGCTTAGCATAGATTTGAAAATATAAAAATCAAGTTGTATTTGAATTAGATCATTACTGTAATAGTTTAACAATTTCTATAGATAAATCTCTTAACCGAGTGGCACTTAACAATCTTTATATTTCAATAAGACATTCAATGAATGTTGATTTTTTTCTTATTGATCCCATAGTGAATGTTTAGTCAAGGGAGAACTGTTAGTGATAAATCATCTTACTAGGTCACACCTCACAATGTGTTTTGTAACCTTTAATAGGGTTGATTCTTAACTGACCTCACTCCATAAGGGTGAATTATTATGGGTTACTGGTCCCAGGTGGTGTTTTCCTTAATAGGGTTTCCATGTTAAAATCAAAGTGTTATATGTGTATGAATGTATTGAATTGTCATTTTACTTTCCACATTACTATAACTGGATTTATCAATATACACAGTAATTAATTTACTAGTAATCAGTATATGAAGAGAAATGCACAGTTGATATATTACCGAGATGATTAATTGATTTGAAAGTGTTTTTATATACATCTAGGAGTATTTGGGACTGTAGGATAAATGGAATTAATTGATTCACCCCCCCTCTTAGTTATCTAACACTATAATATTTTTCACTCTTCAAATATACATTACTGGCATCACTTGTCCTTATGAAACTAATATAAATTAGATATAAGTGAAATATCTCATACCATGCTCTAGGTGCTTGTCTCAATCCATATAAAGCTTTATGTAATTTGTACACTGTGTCCTTACCTTCTTCATTAGAAAACCATTCTAGTTGTTCAATGTATACTTCTTCCAATACATCATTGAGAAAATCTATTTTAACATCCATTTAATATACCTTGAATCCTGTATAAGAAACATGTTTAAGCAATATGCTTACTCCTTCAAGTCTCACCACATGTGAAAATGTTTCATCATAGTCTAGGCCTTCCTCCTATGCACATGCTTTGCAAACTAATCTTGTTTTGTTCATTATTACTTCACCTTTCTCATTCATCTTATTTATGAAAATTCACTTAGTACCAATTACATTTTTTTTCCATTGGTCTGGGTACTAATGTCTTATTCTTGTCATTCTATTTTAATTCTTTTTCCATAGCCTTCAGCCAATCATCATATTTCAATGAATCTTTTATAGTTTTAGGTTCAAGTTAAAATAATAACCATGTACTTTCTCTTTCCTTTCGTCTTGTAAAAAAAACAAAATTTCTATAACCAATCATTGTCAGGTGAATGATTCAGTTTCACATACCTTGGCAATACTAGTTCAAATTTTTGAGTACCTTCAATCGCTTCTACCATTTCTTGTTCATTAGCCTGTCTCTCCATCAATTCTTCCATACTTTCCTATTCCATCAGTTGTGCATATACAAACACATGCATCTAGTGCTTTCTTTCTAGATTCATCATTCTATTTAGAAAAAAATTCTACTATTATAGTAGATCTTTCCACAATCATGGTTTTTTAATTTCTTAAGCACTTATAGGCTTTTTTTTTTGTGGAATGCCCTAAGAATATTCCCTCATCACGTCTTGGATCAACCTTTCTTGAATGTTTATCTCTTTTTATGTAACATATACTTCCATTTTTTTTTAAATAACTACACTAGGAGATCAACCATGCCAGAACTCATAAGGATTTTTATTTGTACATTTCTTTAATTAAAATTTATTCTATGTGTAAGAAACAATACTTACCAGTTCTATCCAAAATTTTTGTGCAACACCTTTTAGAATCATCAATTACCTAGCATAATTGAAATCATACATATGTTTCTTTTTTCAGCAATACTATTCCACCGGGGTGTCCTAGGAGGTGACATCTTCCTTTTGATTCCATGTTCTTCACAATATGAAATAAAATCATATCAAGTGAACCCACCTACTCTACTAGATCCAAGAAATTTTAGGGTCTTACTGGTCTCCTTTTCAACTCTATCTTTGTTGATCTTGAACATGTAAAAATATTTTGTTTTATCCTTAAGAAAAACCACCCACATCATTACGGTATAGTCATAAAGAAGAAACATAAAATACTTATCACCATATTAACTTCAATTTCTCATTGGACCACATAGATCAATATGAACCAAATCTAAGATACTTTCAGAAGATTAATTTTTACTGATAAAACATGAACTAGTTAACTTCCCAAGATGACATTCTTTAAACATCATATTGTCTAACTTTATTAGGTTAGAGAAACCTCTTACTATCTTAATCTTGCGAAATTTGACTTGGAAGTTATGAAAATTAACATGAAAAAATATTTTATGCCATAACCAATGGTCTTCTACCTTAGCAATCATATAACTCTCAATAGTATAATTCAGATGGAGCAAGATACCTCTAGTTTGTTCATCAGTAGAAATTAATTCTCCTTAGTTCCCAATGATCCTACATATACCTTCATTGAACTCCAATCTATATCCTTGATTGTTTAAATGAGAAACACTTAACAAGTTTTATTTCAAACCATCAACCTAGTAAACATCATCACAATTTTTCTTATCATTTAAAGTAATGGAATGTTTACCTTTCACCATACATGGAGAATCATAACCAAATATCACTAAAAATCCATCACATTCCTCCATCTGATGAATTTTTTCTATCACTGATTATATAATTCTTGTACCTACTGTTAATAATCTAGTCGATGTTGTGGTTCATGTTAGACACTAATTATTGTTCATCTTCTTTTGAGGGTTCTTCCTTTACTGCAACAAAGACAATATTCCCTTCACCATCTCTACCATTTGATTCTTCATTAATAACAACTTCCTCACTAAGGTTACATGCTTTCTTATTGTTGACCTTGAATCTCCTTGGTTTTTCCTTCCTATCATTGCTAGGAAATCTAGAGGCAATGTGTCCAATCTTATTACATGCAAAGCATTTCACATGTATCTTACTGAAGACACCTAAAATTGTCCTGGGTAAAAGCACAATCAGGTGTCACCTTTTTGGCTAACTTATCAGCACAGCTAAATTTTAGTATTTCTAACTAAAAATTAATTTTGGTCAAACATATGGCCTTGCTAGATTCATTCTAGCTAAATTAGATAAGTTATTTAACTTTTCCAATTGTAAATATCTATTAAATACATGTTTTATATCACTTTGGGTCCAATTACCATAAAAATAAAATTATTTCAGAAAAGTAGTGCTTCAATAACTCCTAATATTTATAATGATATTTTTTAAAAATAAAAAAATACCCTTTTGTAGAGATCGGAGTCAAGAATATCCTCATATAAATTTTATAGTGTTTTAATTAGACATAATTTACTATAATTAAAAAATATTGCAAGTGGGAATTTCGACAGTCAAGGAGATGTTGATTCGGAGAAGAAAAAACTAGTAAATCATATTAAATAAATTTTAAAAACATATGGTGCACTAGAGGAGAGAGTCCTCTTCTAGGATATATATTTCTTTTTTTGATTGGGATAGATTTATTATGAAAAATATGTTGCAAGATGATAATTGTTGATTTTAGTGAGTTGGGATTTGAATTGTTATAAAAGAGAAAATATAGCTCACAAACCAATTTTTATTTCTTCATGCACTAGCTATATATGTCATCTATGACATATCTTGAAATTAGGGAAAAAAATGTTTATTTACATATAATTTTTTGGTGGGAACTAGACCCCTAATTTTTAGCATTTTTCAGCAATTGAAAAATCATCTTTAAATTTTTTTAAAAAAATTTTATTTCTTATTCAAAAAAATTATTAAAAATATTAATCATGAACTTCATCCATTTTACCACATTTAATTACTTTACATCGTCTTCAAATTCCAAACATAAATGTCATTTTTATACTATTGAAGTTGAACAACTTTGATTTTGTTAGCCTTTTCCTTTGTAAAAGGGTGACAACTTGTTGTACTTTTACCCTCCTTCACACTAATATTATTTTTTATTAATATTGTCCTTAACATTGCAGTTAATTTTATTGACTATAATCATTATATTCTTCTATTTATTTAATTAAATTTACTTTAATTAAATAAAGTCATTTTCCCTTTGTATTTAAATTTTATTTAAATACTTAAATATATTAAACTTAATTTAATATATTATCCCTCCATTCCCCTTTATAAACTAAATTTTATTTATTTTATTCCTCCCCTAGCCTAAAGTTCTTCTAAACCATGATTAAATTAAATTTATTTTAATTTAATTCCTTTTCCCTTTTTCCTATGCTTACCTTTTTCTTATATTCCTCTAATCTCAATTAAAAGGTGGATTACCTCTAAACATGTGCATAATCATCTTTTCCAAGGTGGTCACCTCCCATATCTTTTCTCCACCAATCATTTTTAAATTCCCTTTTTCCCTCTCAAATGAAGGTTGACTTTTACATATTTTGTCATTTCACCTTTTTCAAATCCTACCTAACATCCTTTGGCCTCTTAATCCTAGCCACTCATTTCTTTTTGCCTCTTCATATTAGCCACTCCTCTTTTGCCTCTTAATATTGACCATCCATTATTTTGCCTCTTAATCTCCACTGTCCAATTCTTATGATTTTCTATAAAAGGAGGCCTCACTCCTCATTTTGGTCTAGGTTCTTTTTCTTCTTAATCTCTTAGCTCTTGCATCTTCTAGTATTATTAATCATTCTAGTTCTTTTCTTACTTTCATTCTAATCTTGTTTTAATCTTAATCTTATTGCATTATCATAGATCTTAATCTTATTTCAATTATCATAATCTAGAATCAATTTTGAATAAATCTTAATCTTCATCATTTGTGAAGCTTGGGACAAGTTCCTCATATTTGTTCGTAAATCCTTCATAATCATCTAGCTTGCATCCCATAATAATTTTTCATTAGATTGCATTTCATATGTTTTGGGAGAGCATACCCGCATAATTTTAAAGAGAAAATCAAACAAAGCTTTGGGTGCCCTTGTTTTAGCTCATCCGAGGTTGTAGTGAAAGTTTCTTATTTTGTTGCATTTATAATTACTAACATCTAATGTGATTTTGTTTGGTGTTTTTCATTTCCAGCAAATAGATCTATATTTTCATTGCATACACTTACCCTTATATTTAAATTTTCCTTTAGGCAATCATTTGCAAACAATTCTTCCTACTCTCTTTCTTCAAACATTAAATATTCATAATCATTAGAATATAATGCTAAAGCGCTATTAGATATCTCATTTCCTTTCCTATATGGTGAAATAGTCAGTGATGACTTGAAAGAAGATTCAACTTTAGACATACTATTATCATAATTAGTTAATTCAAATGCACTCAAATTTCCTATTAAAGTATTAAGGGTAACAATAATAGCTCCTAGAGATTTGAGCTCTTGAGTAGCTCAAACTCTAATAGAATATCAAGGTAAAAGAGTTCTGAACACTTTTCTTACCACATCTTCTTGAAGAAGATTACCACCAACACCTCTAATAGAAACAAAAAAACTTTGATTATTTGACTATATTTCTTTGTATTCTCATTTTATTTCATTCTCATTTCATCATATTTCCCTCTTAACCCTTCTACACATGTAGACATCCACCATATATAGTTCTCAACTTCTCCCACATCTCATGAGTAGTATCAATATCTGAAAGGGTACTTGCAATTGCTTTCCATAATAGTAGTTTGTTCTTGTCTAATATTCAATTGATTTGGAGTTAGGGTCCCTAATGGGATAACATACTTAGTAACCACATGATCCTAATACTGATCACCCATACCTTTGAGGTATAACTTTGTCCATCCATACCATACTAAAAAGTTTTCTCTTGTAAACTTAGGACCTTCCTTTCTCATCATCTTTGGATCTTTGCCTCAAGATGTTAAGCTTCAAAAAATAGAGTAATGTAGATCTGATACAAATTATTAATCCTAAGGTTATATTATAGAGAAGGGAGGGGTGAATCAATAATGTAGAAATTTTATTTCTTCTTATACTTTCAAACTTTACCACAACATTCATAAGTATATCTTTAATAATAAAAAAATCAAAATTATAACCATTTAGAGCACATTCAAAAAATATTGAAACACTTGACACATATGTTTATCCTATGGAAACCCAAATTGTGAAAAAACCACAGTGGGGGTTATTACCCACTAAATGATGTACTTTTTTGAAGTATTCCCTTTTAGGAGCTTAACCATGTAAGGACTTTTTACAAAATCAGTGTTAGGTGCTACCTGATAAATGGATTTACCTCTAGGCCTGTTAGAACCTTTACCTTCTTAGGAGTAGCCTTGTTAGAGGAATTCAAACACAAACTAAGTTGTCACCTTTTTAGAGGATTTACAATAGGGACCTAAAATGATCCACCCTATTAAGGGGTTTTAATTATTGTAACTATTAGGGAACAACATGAATAATGATCTATAAAATAGCATGACCTCTTCTTAATTAGATCCTCTAAATCACATAATGTCTTCTCAACATACTTATCTCTTCCCTTTCTTGATTGCAATTTGTACTTTACACTAATATATACTATTCATCAAGCCTTTAATTTTTCCACTACCATAGGATTTCCCTAAATGAATTACAATTCAATTTTAAATCTTTGCGTTCAAATCCAACACATCACACAAAAAAATTAAATCTATTCAATTAATTTCCTATTAAACTTCATCTATCACATTGATTTACATAGAAATTTGCATCTAGGAGTCAAACACACATTGACCACACACTTGCTTCCTCTTGAAAATTCACCACACACTAGCATAAAATAATGAGATGCAAGATCATTACCTCTAATCCTTAATACACATCGCCAGATCATGACTAACTTAATCAAATTCACCGTAACACCTTCATCGATTACTGATCAAAGATTTAGTCATTGTCCTTGAAGAACTTTAACACTTCAACCTGTTAACAACTTTGAATTTTTTCTCCAACCTTTTATCTTTCACTCTGGTCATCCAAATTAGTTGTGATTGAAACCATGTCATCCAAAAACTATTGGTAACCCTATCCTATAACCAAAATACAAGACATAACGAATAATTTACAAACCACTCAAATCACCTATCATCTATCACTAACTATTCAAGTAGTTGCACTCTTAATCTTCCTCTAATCATATCTTACTTACAAGTCAATATCAAAAAGAGGTTGGGGATGATCCAAGTATTTCTCGGTCCGAAACTTGGATTTTTCTAAGCATTTTTCAATGACTTATAATTTTTTATGATTTATAATAAAAAGTAATTACTGGTCACGAAATCACCATATTTTTTGGAAAAATTTACATTTTCAAAATTTTTTGAGAATTTTATTGATGGGCTATTCTTTGTGTTTTTTTTATTTTCATGCATGAATATGGCTCAAAAATTCAATCTTTGAAATCTGCTCTATTTTGATAAATCAGGTCCCTAGGGCACAAATTAAGGAATTTTTCAAAAAAATTTACATTTTTGGAAAGCTCCCTATTTTTTAGTAGGGGTCTCTATTTTGCATTTCTATTTTTCTAGCTGAAATCATATGAAAAAAATTAGATCTTGTTGACTAGGTCAAATGCAAAAAGAAAATAAAATTTTGCGATGAGTTTGCACTTTATTTGCACATTGTTTAATGCATGGTTGAATTTTCTTGCAAGTTTCTGATATTTTAAATCTTCTAATAGTTTTTCAGAATGGTTGACCAAGATTAAATATTTTGAGACTACTAATCAATTTGTTTTGTAGGACATTGTTTGAAGATCTTGAAAAGATTTCAAACTACTAATTCATTGGTTTTGTAGGTTGCCTTGGAGGTTCACGCAAACATTGTGTCTACTTTAAGTTTATTTTTATATGAACCTAGTTTAATTAGGAAGGTTCATTTCTTGTGATTTAATTGGGTAGTAGGAGAGTATGCTCTTTCCTCTTCAAGGAGAAATAAAAAATCTAGACCTACTTAATTTAAACGTTAGATAGGAATCTTGGGTAAATGAAAATGTGCTTGATGTGTTTGGGAGAAACTATGGAGTAGGAGACTATGATCTTTTCCTTATGGAAAATAAGAAATCTTGACCTCCATTATCTATCCATCTTACTTTTCTTGCATTTACCTTTAGAGGGCCTACCAAGAGAGAAATCTTTTGGGAATGACACAAGTGGGGAATAAGCCAACCCAGCTACTCCACCCCACTATAATCAAAATATTCCTTCAATCTAAAGAGAGGGAAGACATGTCTATTTCTACTTCTGATGCTTCTTCATCTATAGGGCCTAGTTGCCTAAATATTGCTAAGAAAGAATACATTTGATTAAGCGCTTGTTTAGAAGGGAAGTACATTCAACTTCTGTAGGGCTGAGAGGTCTAAATCTTGCTTGTGAGACTATACATTTTGGGTTCTTTTAGGGATATAGGCCTTAATTCCTCTTTCAGAACTAGAGGGGATAGTCATGAACAGAGGACCTTACTAGACACCTATGGCCTTAGAGGCCAACCATTTTAGTCATGTGACTTCCTTTGTGCAAGGATTGATCCAAGTGGACTTACCTAGATCACCCCAAGATACTCAACATATGTGTTCCATTGGATGCTAAAGTTTGAATATGGCAATATGGAAAGACATGCACCACGAGCATTATTCTTTTCCAATTAATCCATAACTTGCATAGTCCTAGGAAAGTCCATTCAACCATTTAATTATGGGGCTAAGAGGATCAAGTTGTGGGAAAAGGTTGGAACACTTCCATTTTGACCTTACGTAGAATGTGCTTGATGTGTCTTTGATTGTGTTGAGACCCGTGGAAATATTTTTGGACATGTACATTTCACTATTTATTTCTATGTTCTAATTCAATCCATATCTCCCCTATCATCCAAATCAATCACATCATCCATTCAAGTTATCTTCAACCATCCCTAATCTATGCTTCCACTTCACCCATTCTTAATCCAATTCTTATCAACACCATCTTCTAATCTTCCACTATTGTCTTAGGAGCACCATCATAATCTTTGGGCTTTATTAATCATCAAAATTAAACCAAATCAAATCAAATCAAATCTAACCTTGAGGCCCTGCCCTTGCAAATCCAAAATCAAAATCAAATCAAATTGATCAAAAATCTTGAGGCCCTGCCCTCTAAATCAATCAAATTCATCATCCCATCATATCAAATTTCCAAATTTGCTCATAGTCCTAAGTTCCTATTTCATCCGTCATCAAATCTTTCAATATTAAATCAAATCTTCCTCTACATCATCTTTCTCTAATCCAATCCAAAATCTATAATTCAAACATCATGAACATGGATTGGTTTCACAAAATGGTTGAGGACTTCAAAGTGCCAAACCCTAATCCTCAAACTATACCTCTAATCTAACCCACCTACCAAATCAATCCTCAAGTCATATCCAATCCTAATGTATATCACATTACTTATTCTTCCTATACCTTTGACAAGGGAAATCAACCTCATTATCCTCCAATCACACACGATTCCCTCTATCACCCGTATGATGCCTCTCACATGCTTAACCTTGCCCTAGAAATTGTAGAGCTTAAAAATATTGTCCTTAACTTACAAAATGGGTGTCAAAAGAAAAAGTTTGCATTTGAAGACAAATATCCTCCCCCCATTCTCAAAATATATAATCCCCATCCACCATCAAATCCCAATCCACCATCTAACCCTCAACCTCCACACAATCCTAATCCTCCAAAACCCACATAATTCCTATCCTCCATAGCTTCACAATCAGCCAAAGCTAGACAATACACTCCCCTTGTAGACCTCTTGATGTCATATTCCACCTACTTGTTGACCAAAATATGATGTTGTTTCCAAACACTATGCCCTATGATGACAAGAAACCCAAACCTTATTGGTACAAGACAAATGAATATTGTGATTATCATCACATCAAGGGTCATGATATCGAGAAATACTTAAAGTTTAAAAAATATGTCCAAGACCTCATTGATAAAGGAGAGATTGAAGTGGAAGATCCCAACCCCTCCATCACATCACCCTCACAAGTCCACACATGTTAAGACATTTTCCCAAAGCATGCTAACAAAAATTCCTCTCATCCTCTAGATCCAAGCATTCCTCCACTTGTTGATCCCATTATTTTTCAAAATCCATCTATACCTCATAATCCACTTCATGTTCCCATTCATAATCAAGATCAAATTATTCCTTCCACTCTATTCCATGATATCCTTCCATCTCAAGATCCTACCATCCCTTCGACTCCACCACATAATCCTCCCCAAAGTCAAGATCAAAGTACCCCTTCATCTCCATATCATGATTCCAATCCCTCTCAAGATCCCATTATTCCCCCTAATTCCCCCCATGATCCTCATCCTCCACAAGATCTCACTCTCCTTCGTGATCCTCCATCACAAGATCCTAATCCTTCACAAGATCCTATTCCTCCTCAAGCTCTTATTATTCCTATTAAGGAGCTTCTCAAGGACCAAGGAAACACTACACTTGATGGCCTTGGTGATATCACTCACTCTATAGATTATCATATCCCTCCTACACCTTATATACCTCCATTCAAGCATATACATATTCCTTCATTATCTTCCAAATATATCTTAGGCCCCTATATTCCTAAAGGAAATCCTTCATCCTATCCATCCATTTTGGGCCTTTGTATCCCAATGCTAAGCCCTTCATCCCTTCCATCCATTTTAGGTCCTTATGTTCCTCCATCCACTATACCTCTCACTCCTAGCTCATCATTTATGTCTTCCACCATACCACAAGATAAAAAAAGACATGCATCCTTGAGATATTTCTACCCATCCATCCATCAAAACCCATTATATGAGCCTCATTCATCCATAATTCCCAAGTCTTTTGGAAGCAATTTGGATGCACAACATAAAAATCAGAATTACAAGAATCCACTTATATATGAATATTACCATGTCCTATCTAATCAACATGTGGCTACAAAGAAAAGGGAAATAGTCAAGAGACCACATAGGTCCTCCAAGAAAAAGAGAAAATCAAAGAAAATATGGGTTCCTAAATCTATCATGGAAGATTTGCAGTCAAAAGGACATAAATGTAAAGAAAAATCAAAAGCTATGTGGATTCCCAAGTCTCTCCTAAGGGACTGGAATATAAAAAAAAAAAACCAAAGTTAACATTCAAACATCCAAAGACTTCCCCCCCCATATTATTCCAAATATCTTCTATTCTCTCCTCCATCTATTTTGGGTCCTTGTGTTCTGAAATCCACATCACTTCCTACATCAAAACCTCACGCTAGCCAATCCATTATCTATTCACCTATCCACTACCCTTCAAGTTGTGTGTTGATGTTGATCTTGCCATCATTTCCACCTACTCCCACATAAACCTTTCAATACCCTATCCAATATCCAACTCCTATATCTACTCCTTATCCTTCCATATCATATCCTCCCATTCCTCTTACCCCATCTTACACATAAATCCTTAGCCATCATCTACCTTATCCTCCATATCTTTTCCCTACCATCACCATTATCAGCATCTTTGAGCTTACCTTTCGGAAGCCTTGGAAAATCATAGCGTATCTTTTCAAAGGAACGTTATCCAAAGAGCATCAGGCTTGAATTCCTATAAAAAAAAGTTTTTTGAAAAAAAAAAAAATCCAACGGTGAAAACCTGGTAATCAGGCACCTTGGACAAGTACCATGATGAAAACCTGGAAAACAAGCATCATGTGTAATCGATCCCTCTATCTAGTTTCTCTCTATACTTGGGGCCAAGCTCCATCCATAGTATGCTACCATAAATATCTTCTACATTTCCTATCCCCCATCCATTGTCCTATCTAAGTTCCTTATCATTTTGTTTCCCTTCTTTGATCTTGACTATCCCATGCAACCCCTCTATCCATATCTACCTTCCATAACCCTTACTCCTTATCCATCCATTTTTCTACCTATTTGAATCCATTTTCATATATTGGATCTTAACATTCCTATCCTCTATGTCATAGTCCTTATCATATTCATTCCCTTAATCTATCATTCATAATACTCTTTGAGTCCATAGAGCTTCCCATGTCCTTGATCTTGATTATCCTAAACATTTCCTCCATCCATGATCTATTATCCAATTTCATATATATCCTCCATATCATTATCCCCTATCCTCTTCATACTCTCCATCTCATATCCCTTATCCATCCACCTTCCACTTTCATATATTTTCCCTTCATAAAAAGTAGAGGTAGTACAATAAATAAAATATCTTTGCATGCTCTGAACAAAACAAGCCTTCACTTCCTCCATAAGTATCCTTTTTGCATTATCCATCCACTTTATACATTGTTATCGCCAACTTTCCATCCTTCATTCTTCCTTCTAGTGTGGGGCATTTAACTCTTTTTCCACATGGTTCTTGGATCTCCATCCCTATACCCCCCATCATATAGTCTTCCACATCCTACCCTTACATATCTATTCATTCTATCTATCTCATAGCCAATCCCTCCCTTCCATGCTTTATTATTCCTTGGTTATCCCTTGTCATTGGTCCCAATCCACTTATCCCTTTTCCTATCCCATCATATCCAATCCCTTAATCATATCTTCATCTTATTCAAACCATCTTGTCTATCAAATCTATTTATCTTCTAGTCCAATCCATTTATTCCCCTCAAATTATTTTCAATTTCATCTTATCCAATCATATTCTCTTCCAATCCCATTCTATCCCAATCTATTCATCCAAATAAAAATTCAAAAATCCAAAAACAATATAAAATGATCTTGAGAAAATTCAAAAAAATTGATAAATGACCCTAAAAAAAATTTAAAAATAATCAAAAAATCTTTATACTCCAAAAGATCGCAAGTTAGTTCAATCAAGTGCAATCAATACTAATTCATGAAATCCAATCTTCCAATATATCACATTAATATTTAATCAATCCATCATCTTAAACTGAATCATCTGATAATCAATTAATCAATTTCAAATCCAATCATCATCATGGGATGTATCCTTCCCAATCCTTGAGGCTCTGCCCTCCCAATTACCCAATCGGTTAATCACTCAATCAATTGGTTTTCATCTTAACCAGGGGAAAATTCTAGTTTTCTTTTAGTTTGTTGTGCATGCTTTCTTGTTTCATTTATCTATTAGTATTTTTTGCATCTATCCTTGTGTTTGCATCCTCTTGTCATAGGGGCATCATGGTCTTCCATATCATGGTATCATAAGACATATGGTTGTATTTCACCTTTTTATCATGTACTTGGCACATGGTCATCTTGGTTCCTCATACCTTGGTGCATAACATCAAGAATAATATCAAATTCAGATATTCTCTCCCATGTTGACACAATGATAATCTACATTTAGGTTCATCTTGCATTGGAGGCCTTCTTTTATTCACTTCCTCTATCCTCACCCTTCCTTTTCAAGAAAATTGTCAAAATTAATTTTTTTTTCTCAATTTTTTGGAGGGGTAATCATCCTCATCCTCTTTCTGTCGTCACTTGGGCATGACGCCTAGGGCATCTCATTTTCTTCTTCTTTGACACGATGTCAATTTTGACACCACATCAAAGAGAGGCAAATTGTAGACACCTAAAATTATCCTTTGCATTAATATTGATTTTTATTCATAATGCCCTTAACATTATGGTTAATTTTATTGACTATAATCATTATATTCTTCTATTTATTTAATTCAATTTACTTTAATTAAATAAAGTCATTTTCCCTTTGTATTTAAATTTTATTTAAATACTTTAACATATTAAATTCAACTTAATATATTATCCCTCCATTTCCCTTTATAAAAAACATTTTATTTATTTTATTTCTCCACTAGCCTAAAGTTCTTCAAAACCATGATTAAATTAAATTTATTTTAATTTAATTCATCTTCCCTTTTTCCTATGCTTACCTTTTTCTAATGTTCCTCTAATCTCAATTAAAAGGTGGATTACCTCTAAACATTGTGCACAATCATCTTTTCCAATGGGGCCACCTCCCCATCTCTTTTCTCCACCAATCATTTTTAAATTCCCTTTTTCCCTCTCAAATGAAGTTTGACTTTTACATATTTTGCCACTTCACCTTTTTCAAATCCTACCTAACATCCTTTTGCCCTCTTAATCCTACCCACTCATTTCTTTTCACCTCTTCATCTTAGCCACTTCTATTTTGCCTCTTAATCTTGACCATCCATTATTTTGTCTCTTAATCTCCATCATCCAATTCTTATCATTTTCTATAAAAGGAGGCCTCACTCCTCATTTTGGTCTTTCTCTTTTTCTTCTTAATCTCTTAGCTCCTACATCTTCTAGTATTCTTAATGATTCCAGTTCTTTTCTTAATTTCATTCTAATCTTGTTTTCATCTTAATCATGTTGCATTATCATAGATCTTAATCTTATTTGAATTATCATAATCTAGAATCAACATTGAATCAATCTTAATCTTCATCATTTGTGAAGCTTGGGACAAGTTCGTCATACTTGTTCTCAAATCCTTCATCATCATCTAGCCTGCATCCCATAATAGTTTTGCATTAGATTTCATTTCATATGATTTGGAGAGCATACCCACATAATCTCAAAGAGAAAATCAAACAAGGCTTTGGGTGCCCTTTTTTTACTCATCGGAGGTTGTAGTGAAAGTTTCTTATTTTTTTGCATTTAAAATTACTAACATCTAATGTGATTTTGTTTGGTGTTTTTCATTTGCAAAAAATAGGTCTATATTTTCATTGCATACACTTACACTTATATTTACATTTTCCTTTAGGCAATCATTTGCAAACAATTCTTCCTGCTCTCTTTCTTCAAACATAAATATTCATAATCAGTAGAATAAAATGCTAAAGAGTTGTTAGATATCTCCTTTCCTTTCCTATATGGTGCAATAGTTAGTGATGACTTGAAAGAAGCTTCATTTTTAGACATACTATTTTCATAATTACTTAATTCAAATGCACTCAAATTTCCTATTAAAGTATCAAAGGTAACAATAATAGTTCCTAGAGATTTGAGCTCTTGAGTAGCTCAAACTCTAATAGAATATCGAGGTAAAAGAGTTCTGAACACTTTCTTACCACATCTTCCTGAAGAAGATTACCACCAACACCTTTGATAGAAACAAAAACCTCTTTGATTATTTGACTATATTTCTTTGTGTTCTCATTTTATTTCATTCTCATTTCATCATATTTCCCTCTCAATCCTTCTACACATGTGGACATCCACCATAGATAGTTCTCAATATCACCCACATCTCATTAGTTAGTATCCAATTCTTTGACATCTATAAATTCAATATTGAAAGGGTACTTGCAATTGCTTTCCATAATAGTAGTGTGTTCTTGTCTAATATTCAATTGATATGGAGTTAGGGTTCCTAATGGGATAACATACTTAGTAACCACATGATCCTAATACTGATCACCCATACCTTTGAGGTATAACTTCATCCAGCCACACCATATGAATAGTTTTCTCTTGTAAACTTAGGGCCTTCCTTTCTCATCATCTTTGGATCTTTGCCTCAAGATGTTAAGATTCACAAAAATAGAGTAATATAGATCTGATACCATTTTTTAATCCTAAGATCATATTATGGAGAGGAGAGGGGAGAATCAATAATGTACCAATTTTCTTTCTTCTTATGCTTTCAAACTTTACCACAACATTCACAAGTATATCTTTAATAATAGAAAATTAAAATTATAACCATAAGAAAATTCAAAAAATATTGAAACATTTGACACATATGTTTATCTCGTGGAAACCCAAATTGGGAAAAAACCACAATGGGGGTTAGTACCCACTAAATGATGTAATTTTCTCAAGCAGTCCCTTTTAGGAGCTGAACAATGTAAGGAATGTTTACAAAATTAGTGTTAAGTGCTAACCGATAAAGTGATTTACCTTTAGGTCTATTAGAACCTTTACCTTTTTAGGAGTAGCCTTGTTAGAGGACTTCAAACACAAACTAATTTGTCACCTTTTTAGAGGATTTACAATAGGCACCTACAAGGATGCACCCTATTAGGGGATTTTAACTATTGTAACTATCAGGGAACAAGGGGAATAATGATCTATAAAATAGCATGATCTCTTCTTAATTAGGTCCTCTAAAGAACACAATGTCTTCTCAACACACTTATCTCTTCCCTTTCTTGATTGGAATTTGCACTTTACACTAATATATACTATTCATCGAGCCTTTAATTTTTCCATTGCCATTGGATTTCCCTAAATGAATTAAAATTCAGCTTTGAATCTTTCAATTCAAATCCAACACATCATGCAAAAAATTAAATATGTTCAATTAATTTCCTATAAAACATCTTGTATCACATTGATTTACATAGAAATTTGAGTCTAGGAGTCAATACACACTTTGACCACACACTAGCATAAAAAAATGTGATGCGAGATCATTACCTCTAATCCTTAATACACATCACCAGATCATCACTAACTCAATCAATTCATCATAACACCTTCACTGATTACTGATCAAATATTTAGTCATTGTCAATGAAGCAGTTAACACTTCAACCTATTAACAACTCTAACTCTGCTCTCCAGCCTTTTATCTTTCACTCTAGTCATCCAAATTAGCTGCAATTGAAACCATACCATCCAAATGCTATTGGTAACCATATCCTATAACCACAATATAAGACATAACAAATAATTTACAAACCACTCAAATCACCTATCATCTGTCAATAACTATTCAGGTAGTTGCACTCTTAATCTTCCTCTGATCATATCTTACTTACAAGTCAATATCAATAAGAAAGTTCATGCATTTAATATTATGAGACATCCTTAAGTCTCCCATATTAATTTCTACAACTGAAACCTAAATAAATACCTTTCTCATCATTCTTATATTCATCAACATACTTGCAACAATAGGTCAATACTTGACATCAATAACAACTCAATATCTAATTATCATGCAACCAAATATATCTCTTTACAACACCAATAATCACTTACCATCACTATATCAGTTAGCATCAGTTATGCCAACAATAAAGTTGACAGAGACTAATTTTTTTTTATAAATTAGTGTCTTTATGAAAACCAAGATATGATTATATTTTTCGATGACCTTATACATCTAAAGAGATGAAACATGAAATAGTGGAGAAGATTTTGTTATCCTACCCTTTTAAACTCATCCATTTAACATGAGTTTATACCCCTATTCTTGAGTATGAATGTGGGTCCTTAGGTCCTTTTTATTCTTTTAGTTTATGGTTAGTGGTGTGATTTCTATATTTACATGATTCTATTTTTAGCTGTGGGATATTATTTAATTGGAAAATTAAATAAATGTAATTATTTAGTTGATTTTGTTTTTTAAAGTTTATTGTATGGTGGAAGTATTTAATTAGTGAAAATTAATTAAATACATGCACCTTAGAATTATGTAATTATAAATTTACCATTTTTCAATTGAAATGAATTAGTTAAATTAAGGGTTAATTTAGCATGTGCTAATCATGTTAGACTAAATATTTTATTTTTAATAGATTGAATGCATTAAGTTGCACAAGCATAATTAAATAAAATAAAATTAATGTTATTAGTTAAAGTTTGGTTAAGTGTTTTCAACAAAGGGCAAAGTGGAGAAGAGACTTTAGTTCAACTGAAATTGAACTGAAAATGAAAGCTTAATTCATGCAAAAGTTGGAGTCAAGTTTGAACTCTTGCATGTGGAAGGTAATTCCTATATGTTGAGGGTTTATCCATTATTCTACTACAGACAGGTTGGAGAGAGATTTTTGGCAAAGGTTGGATTTTTTGAGCAATTGGTTGGTAGCTTGGAATTCCTTCAATTTTGGTCTTCGTCAATTTCACTCTTTGGTGTTGTTTTGAAGTTGGATTCGATCATCCTAGAAATTTATGTTTTGAAATTTGAAATGACTATTTTCTTCATGCCTATTGTTTATCTTGTCTAAAATTTTATTCTATGAATTCTCTCTTCGTATTCTAGAATTGATTTTTATGAAAATCCATGTTGGATGCATTCATTTGCTTTCAAATTTAGGATTAGATGTGATTAGGGGTTCTATAAAATTATAGAATTAAAATTAGTCATATTGAGGTAATATGTGTATTTGTGGAAGTAATTATTTTTACATCTGTTATTCAAGAAAAAAATATATATTTGTATGATTTCAATAAATAAATTTGAGATTTTAATTTGATTGTATTCTTATAAATAAAAGTGGATTTTATGGTTGTTGTAGCAGTAAATTAATTACTGTTTTAAGAAAAAGAAATCTTTTATTAAATATTTGTGGTAACTAAAAATTTATTTGATAAATTTTATTTATAAAAAAAAATTAATGTTTTTTCTTGGGAGGTGGGCATAGCCCAGGCCCCCCCCTCCATGGCTCGCATGCCACCTTGGGTAGTGCACAACCCCATGTAGACTACTGCACGCACCCCTTGACGTCTGTCGTGTGCAACCCCCTATGGGGACTGACAGGACAACCCCAAGGGTACTGGTGTGCGCAACCCCATGGGGACAGCCGCAACAGTACCAAAGGTTACACCGGGGGTGGGTGTGTGGAATGGGTACAATGGCCCTCCCACACCAATCCATTATTATTATTAATTTTTTTTTAAATAAAAAGATTAAAAATAATTTAATTTCTTCTTATTATTTAGTTTTGTAGTATGTTAAATTTATTAAAGGGTTATATATATATATATATATATATATATATATATATATATATATATATATATATATAATGTGTGTGTGTGTATATGTGTGTATATATATATATATATATATATATATATATATATATATATATATATATATATATATATATATGTATGTGTATATGTATATATATATCTATATGTATGTGTATATGTATATATATATGTATATATGTATATATATATATATATATATATATATATATATATATATATATATATATGTGTGTGTATAT